>OMKY01078200.1:6516-17974 GCA_900302395.1 Bregmaceros cantori | reverse complement strand
TTTCGAGACGTTCCCTGAGTGAATTTAAAGACAACAGGAGGGCCGTCCACTCGTGCAGTTCTATAGTCTGATCCGAATGAGGTCAATGGCACAAGTTCACAGGCTAGGAGATTTTCTCAGTAACCGGTTCATAGGACTTAGGAGAAACAAAAAGAAATACACAAGGCATAAGATAATACTTCTTAGTGCAATATGGCGGTTGTTAAGAGTCGTTAAGGTCAGTCAATCCAGAACAGGGACAGTAATTGTACAGGGCAGGAGGCGTACGGGGCAGTCGAAGCAGTTTGTGTTCAGCGAACACAGTAAATGACATGTCTTGGGGTGGGTTAAAGTGTGTTAGTGGGAATGATGGAGGGGACAGAGGTTATGAATGAATGAATGAATGGATTTTATTTTAGGACAGAGTACAGAGCCATTAAACATTTCAGCACAAGATATGCGATATGAGAAGATGGTTGTACCAGATAGGCTTATCGTTGCTATATTTCACCCGGATGTCCGTGGGTGGAGTACATGTACTCTGGTTGAAAACAAATAAGAACAAGTTAAAACAAGTTAAAACCAGGTTAAAACAAGTTAAAATTGGTTGCTACGGGGTTCATCACATTCATTTTATTCACTTTTTTATAAAGCAAAAGACAGGCAAAGGTGACATGGAGCGAGGTTGGGAGGGCGGGCCTGTATCACATAATCACTTTAAGCTTAGAAGGGAGCGACTATGTCTTAGTCTTGGCATATATTGCTTTCTTAGTAGGAGCTGCTTCAGTTTTAACTCCGTGTGGCAGACTGTTCCATAGTTTTGGGCCGACGGAGGAGAGCGAGTTCTGTCCAAAGGAGGTTTTTTTATTTGGGAGAGAGAAGTTACCCTCCTCGGACTCCATCTTTATGTAAAGATGAAAGGAGAAGAGTGTGTTTTCTCTGTTCAAGACACACCTAGTATACTCAGGTTAGGAGAACAAGTGGACTTTATCTGTCGTGTCGGGCACCCTAGTATATTCAGGCTGGAACGGATTTACTTTCTCAGTCAAGTCAGGACATACTAGTGTAATGGGTGTAAAATGACATCAGCTGCGGGATAAACGTTACACACATTGCATTATAAAGTGCCAACCAATCAGATCAGGGAAAGTGAGAGTTACCAGAATGCAACTGGAGAAACAGGGGCTTATAACATACATTATATATATATATTTTGATAAATCTGATTAAGACCATTAAACATCCACAATTGGTGCCATGACCCAGTTCATGCACATAGAGACATTTGAACATTTGACAATTTTGTCTGCACTTTTTTACTTTTGGAGTACATTTTTCACAAGTTACTTTCAGCTTTTACTCAAGTAAGTTTGAGGTGAAAAAAAAAACTTTTGACTAAGATGTTACATTGGCCTTTAGCAACACCTGTTGGGAAATGTGTGCTAATGTTGGCGTCATCTCTTTCGCGCTCTCTCTCTCTCTCTCTCTCTCTCTCGAAAAAGAAAGAATTAATTATTATATAAATAAATTATTTTTATTTTTTTACTGAAAATTACTTAGTAATTTCACTACTTAAGTAACGTTTTCGTGGAGTACTTTAACTTGAGTAACTATTTGGATGACTACTTTTTAATTTTACTTGAGTAATATTTTGCTGAGGTAACAATACTTTTACTCAAGTATTTTTTTATGGCTACTCTGTCCATATCTGGTCCTGTGCATTAAGTAGGTACTCTATAGCGCCACCTGCCGTGTATGTGCAGCCAACCTAGGACTGAAGGTCATGTTAGAACTAGGATTGATTGAGGCGTCTATCGAACACGATCACTGATCCAGCTCTCTCGATCAGCTTCTTGATTTTGTTTCTTTCGACTGCGCCCAAGCTGCACCCCCAGCAGACTACGGAAAAGAAAAGTTCACCGGCCACAATGCTCTGGTAGAATGTTTAAAAGAGGTCTGCTTACATCAAAAGAATGTAGCTTCCGGAAGAAGGCGCGAGTTTCGATAAGCAAGGACGATGATCAGTGTGTGCAAGTTTAGGGGGTGAATGTAATGGGTGTAATACGACACCAGGGTGAGCTGCGGGATAAACATCACACACAATGCATGATAGGGTACCAACCAATCAGATCACATAGGAAAAATGAGAGTTCCCAGAATGCAACGGGATGAACAGCGAGTGCGAGGGAGTAGACACCCTTACCTAAAGAGTTACTGCATACAGGGGACTATATAAAGCAGTCGATTGCCAGATGCCCTGGGGAAAATCTTAAAATAAACCATTACTGTCAATCACTGTATTTACATGGCCGTTTCACATCCGTTATACACTAGTATACTCATAGGTCACGAGAACGAGAATGAACCCTGCGTTCTGTGCTGACGTCCAAGCTGATCAACAACATTTCTCTATGGACTGTCTGGCCATGATGGGGCGCATGTTTTCCTCTCTGTAGTGAATCACTACAGCAAGACCTCAGCTGTGGAACAATGTCCTTTATTGTTTATTAGAAATGGCATCAGCTTCGCGGAGGCCGTTGAAGAAAGGAAACAAATCAAGTGAAGGGAATCGCCAGTAGCAGCAGTTCACCATGCTTTCCGCCCGGGTGGCTTGTTCAATGTCAAAGTTTAAAAATATTTCCTATTCGCTCGGAGTAAACAATGTGACAGCGCGGCGGCAGCACTGACTGTACACGGCTGGGCGGCCGAGGGTTGCGGAGGTCCTGAAGTTCAGATGTTGGTGGTTGGCCCGATGCAGCGCGAGTTTGAGGACCGTCGCGACAATCAAGAAGGGAACATGCAGACACTCCCTTTTTTGTGTAATTGTAAAAATATTTTATCTTTTCTATGAACTTTCTGTAGGCCTACATGAACATTAGAGGCCCACGGAAAATCTTCACGTCTAACCTAGTCATTCCAGAACTTTTCAAAACATTAGGCTGAGCAGTTTCTGTTCTTAACAACCTGCTGGATAGAAGTAGATGTACTTTTAGTTAGTGAGTGCGATGCCACAGACTGGGTCACTCTGGATCAAAGAACCAGAATCAACACAACGTGCTAATAATTCTGCACAAAGTGTAGACTGAAAATGTAATGCTGTTCCCTCCAGTACGTTTACTCTGTCCAAGTCATGCATTTCAAAATAAGTCTATGCAACATGCTGTACGAAACTCATTCGTCAATTCACCAATGCAGCGTTTTGACAGAGCTGTGCTCCAAACACAGCACATCCGACAGGCCGGCAAACCATTAGCTTGAACTAAAATAAATTGAGACAAATGTATTACCCGCTGCTCGAAAACTGCACCCCTGTTAACGTGCGTTCCTTTCGTCGTAAATCAAATCAGCGTCCGTCAGAGGAAACGATCAGAGCTGTGGTGCCGAAGCAGTGGGTGTTGTCAAATCAGAGAGGAACCGACAAGGGACTTACGTCACTAAGGATTTCCGAATGCCGGATGAGGTTTACGTAATTGCATCTCACATTAATCAACCACAACCGTCTCACGTCCCAATCCGGCATAGGCAAATTAAACTCCGCTTTAACTTCATAGCTGTGTTGTACGGGCAGCGGACCAGACAAGCCACATGACTTTTACAAGATGTGCGGTAATTAAAACCGATTATTACCTTGTTAAGGTACGTTTCCTCGACCATTAGAGCAAATAAATATGCCCAAATATGTTTAAAAGGTGTAGGAGGCCAGAACAATAAGGACCTGGAGGAAATAAGGAATGACCATTAGACAAAAATAAAGACGCCTTTGTTTGATAGTCCTTGCAAAACATTCCTCAACTCCTGACTGACCCAGAAAGACTAGCTTGGGACTTGGGAAGGCCAAATACTAAACCAATGGGAACACGATTCCATTGGTTATACAGGCGCACGCGCCACCAGGTGGCGTTCACCAGGCAGGAAAATAGGTAGGTAGGATAATCAGTGCATTGGAAGTAATGCATAAAATCCTAGTGGGCGTGAATACAATATCAGAATATTATACAAAAATATTTTTATTATACAATATTGTAATTTATATGTATAATATAAATAAAAACTAACACTACCTGAATGCTTTACGACAGTTTTGTTAGTTCTCATGAGTTTTCCCTTTCATTCAAGCAACATTTTGGCTGTGATGAAGCACATGGATGAGTTTTCCCCCACCTGGTGGAGACTGTTTTGCACAAGGACTCAGTTCAGTCCTAAATGTGTCTAAGGCAGGGCTATTCAACTCAAATCATTTTCTGGTCCCCAGAACAATCCTCAAAAAAGTTTTTTTTTTTTTTGGTCAAACATGTTTTATCTATCCGAGATGCTGTTATTTACCTCACCAAAATTTTTTTTGAGGGTTGAGGTTAACTTGAGTTTGTTCTTTACCTCAACAGATGCACTATAAATGTGTAGTTTAAGTGAGCGGCTGCTGTTAACCACTATTTGTGTGTCGTCTCAGATATTGCTCGTTACAAACGAGAAAGCACCATTGTTGCAAAGAATTGAAGCCCTTTTAAAGGGAAGTATGTTCCTTTAAATGGAAGTTGTGAAAATGAGGTGGTTTCGCGTTGCGCCAAGTTGTACAAATAGGCCACAGATTAATGAAGCGTGCGGGAGAACTTGGTGCAGTCCGGCATCTGCTCCGACCCCTGGCCCATTGGGCTTCTGACAATGTGGCCCTCTGAGCAAAGTAGTTGAATAGCCCTGGCCTAAGGGTTGATTGAAAACAGCAACATATCCAGCCCCATATAGTCACGTGCCGATGGCTAGCACTCGCAGCGCACAGACGTCGTGAGATTGCTTCCCCTCACCGACAAGTTTGCTGCAGGTCTGCTTCCCCACTCTTGTGCCCATTCACACTAAACATGTCAATAAAATTGAAGATGGTTCTTGCGCACAAAACAAGTATTGCCTGCATCATTCAAAATGTAATTTTTTAACTTTAAAAGATACCATTAGAAAAAAAAAAGAAATTTCAGACAAAAACTCAACATGAACATTTATTTCAAATTTCCACACAAAAACAGCAGAAAAAAATAAGCATCAGTGCATTATTTTTTAATTGAATGGTGTAGCAAAAAAAAAAAAAAAAAATCCTTTCGGTTGTGCTCAAAGCGCCAGTCTGAGTTAGCATTTCTGTGATTACAATCATTTATTTATTGAATTATGATTAAAAAAAAGCAAAGACAATTGTTAAACAATTATTTAACAGCAGTTGAAACACACACAGACAGCACGGAGGGGAGGGGGGGCGCAAGTGAAAAGCAGAGGGCACGTCGAGAAGACATTAAAAAGCTCTTAAAGGCTACCAGGAAGTTCTCAAAAACTCCTTCAAAATAAAGCCGTGGTTTGAAAAGGCACACATGAGAACACAAGTGGGGGGAGAAATAACTGGCAGGGCCTGTGCAGTGGATGTGTGTGACTGAAATATGTCTATCAACTATGGGTGAACGCTAGCGAGGCAAGCCAGAACCAACAAATCGTCCATGCATCGCACGCAACTAGGGGTGGGCGTGGGGCTGCAACTAACCATTATTTAAATAGTCGATAAGTTGCTGATTATTAAAACGATCGACTAATCGGTTACCTATTTTTACCTTTCAAAAATCCCCAAAATATTCACAGCAACACAAAAATTAAACCTTGTCAATTTCAATTTTGGTTCATAATAGCCAACAAGTGTACCACCCTTTAGTTACAGTTTAGCACAAAATAATTACAATTCATTGTTGCGCCAATATTTTAATGGTGTCCTTCATATTGATGTTTTTGAATAATTCTGAATCATATCATTTGTTCTGGCTTGCCAAGCTAGGATGGGTGTGACTGAAATATGTGTACGGACTATAAATACTTTGAACCTTCAAACCGAATGATATAAATCTTCAAGTCCACCCAGCTTGATTTAGATTGTGTTTAAACATATATTGTAAAATATTTTTTTTTTGCAGGAAGACTGGAGCTTGGAATGGACGTTCATGGAAAAACTTTCAGTGATAAGGACTTTCACAGAAGTTATAGAAAAACATGGATATTAGAGGTCAAAAGAAATGTTTAGAATGAATAAAGTTGTAAACAAATTTTCGTAGGAAGTGGAGATCCTCTTTGAAATAAGCAGTGAAGCATAAATATAATTTGTAGATCATTTTTTGGCCCTTCAAACATTAGTCCAAATTTCTTGGCACTAATGTACTAACTAACTTGGCACTAACAAATGTAAGTCCAACAATTTCATTGAGGGCTTTACAAATTAAGGTAGTCGATAAATAATTTCACCATCGATTCCAAATTGGGAAAATATATTTTTTCCGTCAAAATGTGTGCCGTTAAAAGATTAAAATGGTTTTACATGAATTACATCTTCATATGCAGCCAACACAAGGCTCAGTATTCCAGGAGAAATTTACAAATGCGAGATTCACCTTGCATCAACAGCTCTACCACCAAGATAACATAAAACTAATTTCTTGGTACTTTCTGCATTTTTCCCAACAAGAACCTCGCTTACAGTGCATTGCATTAAGCCACCATGTATTGTGGAGTTTCAGACCAGGCATGGCATACATAAGGAGATTACGCCCCGAATTACAATGGACATTGCAAGTCATTTTTCATACTTCCGGATTGCAACGGCACCAAGAACGCAGTCTGGAACTCAACGTGAGGGTTCAAATCAGATGACTCAGATTTTCTGAATTCATTCAATATGATGTACAGATTGATTGTTACGCTATTATTTCATGTAAATGAAGAATAAAACCAGAAATATTCAAAACATTTTTCGATTCATGAAGTAAACTCAAGAGGAAACCAAAAAAAAAAACTCTTCTAAATCTTACAGTTGAAGGATATAAAATAAAAGTTATGAAATAAACGTTTTTCCGCCTCAGTCCTCCAAGATTAGATATGAAAGTAAAATGCCTTGATGCATCGTGCATGCAAATGTCTTAAAATGTATTGACATTCTTTGGACAACCAATGGAAAAAAAAAATTGTGAGTTTCCAGATCGGAGCCAGATTGAAATGCCCGTTTTAGATTGAAATCTACCCAGTGAAATGTGGTTCCTTGCAATGTGTAAACAGCGACCACATGGCCGGTTTCACCAACCATTCTACAGTCTTTTCGATTCAATTATTTCCGCGTCCGACGGTGGGGTTGGCTACAGTCAGCAGAAAAGCAGCAGTATTTTAGATCAAACTCCTTTGAGCCAACAAAAGCACTTTAATAATTATTAATACAATAAAAATAAAGGCGCGGGGGGCGTAACGATTTCAGACTTGTGTCAGACAGGAGTGGGAAAATGTGGCTTAAAAAAAAGGCGTCTTTTGTGGTTGCCGACAAACACAAACAGAACATTAAAAACGATTAAAAATTTACCCCCCCAAAAAAACTAAATCACAGTAAGCACATCTGCGTGTGTGTGTGCACGTGTACACACATGTGTATCCATGTCTGTCAATGTCTGAATGGGCGGGTAGAACTAAAATCCAAGGAACACTTATGAAGTTAAGGGCACAGTTTGGTGGAGTGGGTGCTGAACCCTCAAAATAATAAACGTGAGTATGATGGTCAGTGGAAGTGTATTAAAATACCATGGAGTGACAGCACTAAACACACACACACGTTGCACACTTGGTGATTATAAGCAAATCGCAATCAATTTACCACAATGACGACTAACAGTGCAAAAAGAGAAAGTGTTGAGACGGATAAAATGAGCGACTCAATTTGTAGTGGATCCGATCTAATACAGATTTTGATTCAAATGTATAATGTTTGGACATTCACCTAAAAACACGTTCAAAAAGTTCCTCCATCCTTTTCGGTAAATGGAGAGCAGACAGTTTTTTTGGGGGGGGGATTTAACACAGTCGATTCAGAAGAAAATGACAGAAACATTGGTTTGTATGCTTAAAGGTCATTTCTGATCATTAGAACAAGCCTTCATCAAAAATAGATTTTAAAAATATTTAAAATATGGTTGTCAATTATGTGGAAAAAAAAATGGAACGATTCACAAAGCGAGACGATCAAAATGAGAAAGCGAAGAGGTTTGCCACGTGACTGTAGTGAAACCCTTATCCTCACCTTCACACTCCAAACGCAAAATAATAAAATAATAATAACAGTTGATCCCGGCCATCTTGGATACAAAAACAAGGCAGCCATTTCATGGTATGGGATGTGACAACCGCTCTTTTTTCCCCCAGTTCTCACGGTGCTGCGCCGATCGGCGTACAAGAGGATGCGGTCGGAAATCAATATTACGATGTGGAGATAAATCTGAAGGGACGATAAATCCCTTCAACTTTCTGGACCATCTCCATCTTCCATTCTTCACTGCCGTCATTTTTTTTTAAAAAAGTTTGTCCGGCAGAATCCTGGTTCCTTAAACAGCTCCTCTAGCGAAATACACCCGCAGTGGGACAGTCTTTTGGGTGGTGGTGGGGGGTTGGTTGCAGAATGTACACCGTACATAAGAGGTTCTGGGTCAGTCTCAGCTTCCTGTCTCATTTGTTTTGTGTCAACAGTGAAAGCAAGGATTCAGCTGCTCCGTCTCGGCGAAACCCGCCTCGAACCCACCTCTCGGCGACTCACCACTCTGCGTCTCCGATGGCCTTTGAGAAGACATAGTCCCGGCCGTTCAGGTTCATAATGCCGTCCTTCAGGTGGAACTTCCACTTGTTCTTGCTTCTATGAATCTAGAAGAGACCATAAGAGACGAGGATGGAGGAGTTGGTGACGGCTGTATCTGGATCAGCTAGCGTCAAGTCAGAAAACATCTGAATTCATTCAATATGGTGTGGGGATGGATATTTGCACTATTCATTCATGTTAATGAAATAATTAAACCAGATAAAGAATTTGTATAAATTTGTATTAATATAGAATACAATTATAGAAGTGTATAAATATGTGTATATGGGAGTATAATTATATATATATATATATATATATATATTATAAATTACATAAATTACATAAATGCAGCATAGCATATATGTGTATGTAGTTAGATTCAAATGCTGCTTATGCTAGACAAGGGGTGCGAGTAATAAGTTTTACTTCTCACTCCTTTTCGAATATTTAGTTCATCATTTTTATTTTATTTTCAGATTGTATTATTTCATTTTTATTTTCAGATTGTATTATTGTGTTTCCTTATTTGTAATTAATTTCATTTATTTTTGTATTTTGTGTGTGAGTGCTAATAATATTCAAAATAAACTTCACTTCACTTCATTCATTCATTCAAATATTCCATAATAACCAGAGATTTCCTCACCAGATTGTTTCATAGGGCCCAAGTGTCCGAACCGTCACGGTTTAGAGCCGTCTCAAATCAAACACTGTAAGCGACGTTGCCATGTTGTGCACGTCATTGCAGCATTTCCGTTTTGATTTGCCGCACTGGAACACTGCAGCTTACCTTGTCGTATTGGCACACTACTACATTCTCTGTATCAAACAGCTCCTGGTCCTCCTCATCACTCACATCGTCTCCACTGTTTAGAGGCTCCTGTTGGATGGATGGATGGATAGAGAGATAGATAGAGAGAGACAGAGACACAGATAGATAGAGACAGAGACACAGAGAGAGACAGAGACTTTTTAAACCTAGGACCAGAACCCATCAGTCGATAATAATACTAATGATCGATTATATGCCCAGAAACCCTCCCACGGGTATGTCATAAGTAATGTAACTAAAAGCAGTGGTGTTGACTTGAATGATCAGAACAATGAACAAGGCTCAGTTTTGTCTGTGGGACAATATTTAAAAGCGACAATCCAGCAATACGTAACAAATACAAAGAAAAAATAATTCTTAACCGAATCTTGACCTTATGAATCAAAATCAATGGATTCAGGAAATTCAAATAGATTACCATGCCTGTAATATATACGAGCAATACACTGCCTCCATAAGCCGACAGTAGATGTCCACATAGCTGTATTGAAGTCTGCAACATCAACGAGTGGAAAGTGGGGTACCTCCTCCACCTGGCCGTCCTCCCCCCCGTCCTTGTCCTTGTCCTCCTCTTCATCCTCGTCATACTCCTCCTCTTCCTCCTCGTCCTCTTCCGACGAAGTGTCCCCTGCACCATCCACCTTGTATGGATTGTAGATATGGAAATATACTTTAGCATAAGGCTGCATAATTAATGTCTTTTTTTAATTCAAAAAAGTGTGATTCGGGCCCCAATAAATAATGAAATATGAAAATTGTGATTTTATTAATAATGAATAATTTCATTTAAATTTTTCTTTTGTCCATACCTTTGAATAGTTCAGATTAGTTCATACCTTTGCTTTTATGCTTATGTTTCATTTCATTTATTCCTCACAGAATGCATTATTAGATTTAATTTTGTGGTTTCAAATTACATTCTGCATTGTTTTTTTTGTCAGTTGTGGATCAAAAATCGTGATTAATAGCCATGCTTTCAATAATGACCCAAACAGTTACTGGAAAACGACTTAAAAATCAACAATTCTACCGAGACATTACTAACTAGTTGAAACCTAATAAAATCGCACAGCTTGCACTCGAGTCTCAAAAGTATACTTTGTACTTGTGTGAAATGAACCCAACTGCAAAGTAGAAATGTACTCTACAGAAGCACAATGCATACAATCTGTAACAAAGCGCCTTCAGTGTAGCATCACACCTGGAGCATCATTGGAGGCTGGGGGGCTTGCTGCTGTGGTTGTTGCTGCTGCTGCTGCTGAGGCTGCTGGCCTAACTGTTGCACAGCACCACCCTGTACCTGGTTCAGTTGTCCCATTTGACCCACCTGCCCGGGGGCAGATACCTGACCAGGCTGACCAGGCATGGCAGCCTGCATGACCTGGGAAGAATAGACAAAAGACATTTTGCCAAAGAGCTATGCACATGACAGCAAAAATACATAGCCTCCTAAAGGATTTTTTTTTACATGTATGGCAACTAGACGAGTGACGAGCATTCTCTCGGACTTACCCCCAACAATGTCCAGTTAGTGTCCAGTTTAGGTCCATACTATTATTATGCCATACTATTATTATGTATTTAATTTAGTTATTTATATTAGGGGTGTTCGATCTTGAAAAAAAAAAAAGTAGATCACGATCTTGTGAGTGCATATCACGATCTTGGAGATATATATATATATATATATATATATAAAAATCACATTATACATACACCTTACAATTTATATCATCGTTATATATACACATTATAATTTATATCAGCATTATTGTTATATATACACATTATAATTTATATCATCATTATTGTTATATATACACATTATAATTTATATTAGCATTATTGTTATATATACACATTATAATTTATATCAGCATTATTTTTATATATACACATTATAATTTATATTAGCATTATTGTTATATATACACATTATAATTTATATCATTATTGTTATATTTACACATTATAATTTATATTAGCATTATTGTTATATGTACACATTATAATTTATA
>OMKY01077930.1:2952-18304 GCA_900302395.1 Bregmaceros cantori | reverse complement strand
GTAAGCCTATTAAAGAAACTGGCCCTGTATATTTGTTCTCTTCTGAATTATTTCAATTCTCCTTTTTTTGTTTGTTTGTTTTTTTAGTATAGGTAGCCGTTGGCCTATATTGTTCCCTCTATTAACATAACCTACATAAAGACCTAATGCCTATGTAGGGGTTTTAAAGTAGGATGGCCAGGCGTCCGTCTTTTCAGTGCCTTGTCCGGCGCAGCATTATGCTGGACGCCTGGTTGATTAAAATGCATTAAAATGCATTAAATAGCATCTAAAAAAACTCAGATTTTCTTGGGGGAGGACCCCCAAACCTCCCATCAAAAATGGGTCCACACTGTTTCACTATTGGCCCACCCTGTTTTTGATTTCTGGCTACGCCACTGGTGGAAACCCATTATCAATGCAAGTGCTCGTAGCGTAGCGCGATTGCGATTGACTCCACCGGCGAACATGCTCAGCACAAGCTAACTACATTTCCCAGTGGTGACAGCGACCCGGAAGTCTGGTCACATGACCGCGATGAGCGCCCAGCGATCTATCGGTAAGTTGGTGATTAAGTTTACATATAGACTACAGAAACGCACAAAAATGTAATCACTTCTTCCCTTTGTCATTTCCACCAACTGTACAAAATTGTATCCCTATCCGTGCACAACTTTTTCAGTTATCCTGGTGACAGACAAACCAATGCGACCAAAAACATAACCTGTTTCCGTGAGGTAATAAATTGCCTGACCTAAAAATGAATGACTCTGTCCGGACTCCAGAGGCTTTGTGTTGCAGGATATTTATTAGGATACAAGAGGACATTAGTGATCCCCTACCACTAATCTAGGCAAGTACCTTTGGTGCAACACATCATAGGCAAGCCTGGTCAAATGCGTAGATTTCAAAGACTTTGGGTTTCACAGATCTGCTCCTCAAATCTTTTAAAATAAATCCTCACTACAGATTGTCCGAAATGCCCAGATTCCAACGACATGTCTGCCATTCATTGTTTTCATACCCCGCTGCCAAACCCATAGAGAGCCTGCCTCAACAGCGCTCTGACTGGTGTGGGAATATGAAGCCAAAGATGTGATTTGTTGATCCCAGTTGCCCCAGACCAAAATACAGTGTGACCTTTACGCAAATTGACTAACATCAATAGCTGATGCCTGTCGCCCGAGACCAAACACGCCTTGATGCGTACTTTGAAAGGAGTAAGGTAGCATGGTTTTTAAAGTGACGAAAATGTTTGTTTTTTCTTTTTCGGGGACTGTAGAGCATGGAGACCCCCAAGTCTCCATGCTATACTGGAAACATACAAACCCCCAAGTTGTCATACCATTCTTGAAATATGCAAACCTAAACATAGCCTAGATATGCGGATGAGGTATTTTTTTCATCGCCAACAGATGCAAAAAATATCCATCCATCTATTTGCACAGTTTGTTCGCCAATCTTCAAAACTGAACCCACCCGCCATCATCTGATTAAGGGATATTATGTGATTTTCAATCACAAACTTCCCAAATTCACGATTTTTTGTCATGTCATCCGCCCGTTCTGTGGTTTATCCGCGGGTTTCACCCACAATCCGCACATCTCTACTGGAAAGGTCGAGTATAGAGCATGTAATCGGTCGTGACAGTGAGTTATATTGTACTTCTGTGTCACCTATATTTACATATATACAGAGGCGCCACTTGTAATCAGGCAATTCATGCAGTTGCTTGGGGGCACCACTAGTTGGTGTTGGCAGACTTATAATGAGATCAAGGGCGCATTTACTAAAAAAGGTTAAGAACCTCTGGCCAGAAATTTAAAAAAGGTAATAGAGTTGACAATGACCTTGCACTCTATTTTGAGTGAAATAAAACTAACTAAATAACTAAATAACTGTTCACCATTTTTTATTGATTTATTGAAAATTCCTGGTGCAAAATTCCACGTGTCTGTAACTTTTGAAGAAACTACTACAATTTTTTTTTTGGGAAAAACAAATTTGGTGAATTTCTGTTACTGAGTTTCTGCTTGCGCTCCAATAGATTCAAGAAATACACAGTCATGAACATTGGCTGTGTCTGAAATCATTCCATCCTATCCCCTACTCCCTACTCCACATATAGTGCACTCACTTATAGTGCACTCAACAGCAACGGCCAAGATTTTAGACACTAGAGTCGGTGCCGTAAAAATTATTATGAAATATAATTATAAAATATATAATTATAAAATTCAACAATCATCAGAAAAAGTCAAACGCACTTACATGTATAACAATTTGCCGTAGTTGGTCGCTATTTACTCCTGTCGTGCCATTTTTTTGAAGTTTAGGTCATTTTTAAAACGTCTCGCAATGCATTATGGGTTATATTGCTTCCTCTAGGGTACATCCGATGATCACTAAATTTTGCGGTGCATTGTGGGATACTTTCAGTGCACTATATAGGGTGCATGGAGAATTTAGACACCCCTACAAAATAGCGTGCGCCCCATATAGTGCACTTTCTGGGGGGTAGGGAGCGATTTCGGACACAGCCATTGTCACTCTTATATAAAGATGGAGCTGGCCTCACCTCTTCGTCCTCTCCATACAGTGTCACGCTGCAGCTGAACTTAGCATCAGTGTCCCCGTGCAGAACCACTGCTGGTCCAGATAATTTTGGCCGACCAAGGAAAGCTGCATCTAGACAAGCAAACATAAAACCTGCATGTTGGTTTCCTGGATGTGCCCTTTCATGATGTGATTCCTTCTTAGCACCACACAGGGGGCACCAACAAAGGTTTGTTTTTCAGATTTTAGAGAATATTTCCAGAACCCCCGAGGTCAGGTCTATTCAACTGGCGGCCTGCGGGCCAAATCCGGCCCGCCAATACAATTTTTTTTGGCCCACAGAGGAAAAAAAATGATACAACATGCTTTATCTATCTGAGATTCTGTTCTTCACCTCAACAGATGCAGTATACATGTGTTGTAGTTCAAGTGAGCTGCTGTGTTGTTTCAGATGTTGCTTGTTACAAACGAGAAAGCACCATTGTTGCATAGAATTGAAGCCCTTTTAATGGGAAGTATGCTACTTTAAATATGAAAATGTGGTTTTGCGTCGTGTCAAATTGTACCAATAGGCCGGAGGTTACTCAACTAGAGGGTCATTTTCTTCCATGTCCACTAAAATGAGCGATGAGAGCATATTCACCACTAATTTCCTTTAAGAAATTATATGTTTTTGGACCAGACTTAATCTTAATTTTTAAGTTTAGTAAAACATATAATTATATTTAAAACGGAAGAAAAGATAAACTTACCAATTGTCAAGATGCAGCAATATAGCCCTGCAAGACAAATGGGGCACAAAGTCAATAAGTTAATGGACTGCTCAGTCTGAGCAGTTCCTCTATAAAATACTCTGGAAATGCGCAAAAGACAAACCGCATCGAATGCTACATGAAGATGCGGACAGATGCCAGCTAACTGTTAGCTTGCTCTGCTGGATGCAATTAATAAAATGCATAAGTGAAATGATATTGCTAAAGCTAAGTACTTGGTCACTGCTTGTGTGAGTTGCAAATGCCGCTAAAGACAACACTGTGGTGCAGCTCCTGGCAAGTCAGAACAATAAAGTAGTTTCTGCATCGCACTTACATGTTTTTTGAGATGTAATTTGTGTGGCGCAGAAACGAGTAGATTGTTCTGGCTTGCCAGGCTGTGGTGCAGCCACTGTGTTGTCAAATTAAAACCTTGTGGTAGTCACAGATGGATGTTCCAGTTTTAGTTTCAACAGTGAATAAACAAATAATTGCAAGACTTCAACATGTATTTTGAATGGACATATAGCAGACAATATCAACTAAGTGTTAGTTTGTGTCAACTAATGCTTAGAATTCCATTACTAATGCTAGTTAACCAGCCAGTATCCATTAACCAACAGTGGAATGAAGCAATATGTACGAACCCTTATTCTAATGTTTACCCACAATTTGTCGCAGCATATCTTACCGAGTAGGCTCACAATGGACACAGAAAACATTTCGGGATGAACGCGTCAGAGAAGAAAAATATCAGTGATGCCATAGAATGCTTTCAAGGTTTCTTAGTAATAGAAGGGTCTGTGACACTGTGCTGCTGGTAAGCATGTCTACAACTGTACAACCTGTGTTTGTCTGATAGTGTGACTCCACCCATTCTGGAGCGCAGACAGCCACAACTGAAATGTTCACAACAAAACAAGCATAGGCTTTTCCCGCCATAACGGACCAGCACAACAAACTTGTCATTGGAATTTTGCCTGAGCAATTTTACCCTGGAGGCCCATCAAATATTATCTATAAATTATTAACTCAGGCCACCTTCAGTCAGAGTTGACTATGGATGAAATGATATATAAATACAACATAAAAGGTAAAACGAGATAATCTCTTTTTTTAAACTCTACTCAAGTAGCCTACTCAAAGCTTGATGCGTGACTAGTCCAAAGACATTTGTGAAAGTCTTTGTCTACGAATACATTCTCCAAATGGACGTAGCAGTCAGAATTAAAAATGTTTCATATTAAGTTAGAAATATTTTCTCAAAAAGAAGAAATCTTCTTTTTAATATATAATATATTGGTGCAAATCGCGTGAGAGCGAGTTAAATAACTTGGAATGACTCAGACTTTAAATTGACCTGAACCTTGACCTTGAACTTTGGGACTTTTACTTGACTTCAATCTAGTGACTTGGCTACACCTCTGCTCTTAAATAGCCTTCCCAAACCTCTGTATGAATTAGTGGTAGCTTTGGGGATAATGTTAGTCAATGCTTCAGCATATTTCAGTATCTCCATTTGTAGCAGACTGTGCACGAACATGGTTGAACATCTTTCTCCAGAGGCCCCGATCCAATGTTCTGCCATTGTTTGGGCTGGCTGGCTCTGTTTCTTTTACCTTCTACTAATACTTTGAATCAGAGTTTTGTTAGCCCGATTTGGGAGTCCTTCATCACAGCTCATCAGGATTAGGAAGATTATTTATTTTTAAAGATATTTGTAGGGTTAAATCGAAAATTGGGATAAAGGGTCGGTGGGAGACATTGTTGAAAAGCCAAAGAGGGGATTAGAACCCTTGGCACTAGTCGACCTATGGTCTATATAACCACTCTCTACCACCGCGTCCCCCTGAAGATTACTTTTTAAAGTAATTTCTTAGTTATAAGTTAATTGGTAACAATGTTGTTGCCACAGTTAAGTATTCAAGGTAAGGATTCACCTATTGAAATACAATAGTAATACAAACAATAGCACGATAAACGTCAGTGTTTTGGTCCAAAAGCAGCGGTGGTCTACTATAAAAGGCATGCTACATGCACATTTACAAAGTGGTCTCTATTTAATTGTCATAAAGATTATTCCTCCTGGTAAATTTGAACTGTGTGTGTGTGTGTGTTTTTAAATGTATTTGTCTGGGACTACATTTACTATTTCTTTTGATTGCAGTAATCTGATTACATGTGGTCTGTTGCGTCCCAACCCTGCAGGTCAGTATGTGTATTATTCATTCATTAATTTCTATTAATTAATTGCTTGGTAAAACTGTATTTGGTCTGAATTTTGTGGATTGTAAAAACTTGGATCTCAGATTTAGAACTTGACATTAGTAACAGCATGTACTTTATAAACTTCAACCCAAAGATTGTCACAGACGCGCGCGCACACACAACAGTAGAGGACGAAATGAAGTCAAATCATACATTACATTTTCTCATTTTATTGTAAAAATGCAAAAACAAAATGTAACCTATCAATTATACCTGAAAAAAAAAACATTCAATTTCCAAGAATTTCGTCAACATTGACAAAAATCATTGCAGCTAAAAGCATGTACAACAGATTAGAATAGATTTATGAATCCCCTCATTAAGTAGAATGATACGTTCCGTTTTTGTGTTCTAGACAGATGAAAAATATTTCAGGATGTTTTTCCGCACAGCTCCATTCCCCTATGGGATGAGTGTAGCCCCGACGGAGGGGGAACAAAGTGCCCTGCGCATCCAGCAAGTCCATTAGAGATTGGGAAACGGTCAACATCATGTCCTGACAAATATCAGTTTAGATTGAGATAGTTAGTTAATTTTATTGTCCACGGGTGGCAATTTGTCTTTTGTCTCATCATGTAGAGAACAGAAATAACACATAGACAGCAGCAAAAACAGCATCAAACAACATTTACACACAACATTTTGGCAGCAAAGAGAAGGGACAGCATCAGCATGTACTGTACATAGACAGTTCTAATGAGGCATATTATCATTCACTGCTTTGATGGCGACTGTCTGTTTGATGTTCTCTCAATAAAAATAATATACATTAAAAAACTACACAAACTATCACCAATGATACAAGTAAAACCTCTTCATATAAATATCCACCCGCTCGGGGCAAAGTAACAGAGACATGTCTTGTTTTACTCATTGGTGGATTACTGCGTTTTTGTGAATAGTACCGATGAATGCTGTGGCCGAGTGGTTATGGACACCGCACCTAACGCGACCCCATTCATGTTAGTGGCGCTGTGTCTATCACGAGTTCGGCTACGCTCGTCGACTTGTCTGCAATGTCTACCCCCGATCTCTTCAACCCAGTTTCCGACTAATCCTATCCAATAAAGATGTAAAAATGGCGCTGACGCCGGAAAAAATAACTTGGAAAAAAAAAAAAAGGAATGAAAGACTTGAAAAATATGTTGTGCTTTACGATCGTTTGTAGCATCTGCCTGAGCAAGGTAGCTTAAAATCATTGCTGAGTGGGAAGGGTAATTTACTACTTTATTGGCTGTGATGTTGGAGGCAAAATGTATGACTATTTGCAACTTATTCCAGCCTATTAAGGTTTCCACACCACTTTGACATATTAAAAGTTAATATTCCCTTAGATAGCTACGATTGCTATCCAAGGTACAACATTATCTACTACCTCCACAGTATGATTTTTGATTATAAGGGGCTGTACAACGTCTTTTTCATAAATAACCAGTTACTTGGTCATTGCCACGCTACTGTCACAGCAGGTGGCTGGTGCTGCCTTGCTGCTGTTGTTCAGACTGATAGCTCCGTTATCTGTGAGAGGAAACAGCATTTTGTTAGCTATCGCAACCTTGTCACAGTCAATCATAATAATGAATAATGTTCAGGTTTTCATGACCTAAGTAAAAATAAAAACCTAAGAAAATCTGCTTTTTTTTAGGGAAGAGCCGGAGCCACTGGAGCATAGGTGACCCACATTAGGCAGTGACCCACATTAGGGCAATCCACCCTATCCATGGTTTGCTTTTTACCATCTTATAGCTAATGTTATTGCTCAACCTATCGCAGTTGTGAATTCCCTAGCACCAACAAACGAAAAGTTAAGCGCTATTCTATTCATACTGGTCAATGATTAAAGGCTGCTGCGTGTCAGCGAATGTTCAAGTCGCCATATGACACGTAAGTGTCTTTATTTCCATCTATGAGATCAGTCGGTAAACAAAATTGAGAGTTGTTGATATGCCATCTGTGCTAGTCTAGTATTTAATACCGGGTGTTCAATTCCACTCGTTGGGTTAATATGTACAGACAGGTGTTGTTCATCTTCACCAAACCAATGGTATTGTTTATATTGAGTGAGCCTCCATTCAAGCTCATATTAATTCAGCCAGTAGTTTTGGCATAGGTGAGAGCCTAAATTAACTCTCTTCTCTGGCTTCAGTCAGTCAAGTAATTGTACTTGTGTTTGTCTTTGGCTCGACCGGAAATATAGGTGGATTGCCCCAATATGTGCCATTTTTGCAACTTCTTAATGTGGAACAGCTGCCTGATGTGGGACAGTGAAATGTAGTTGGACTTAATGACACATCACCATAGTTTGCCTGTATGATAATTTCATTTACAATTTACAGAATTTGTGCACTTGCCTACAAAGACAAGTAGACAAGTACATTCATTTGGGCAACACTGCGGCTTTGCAGATTTAAGTACCTTTAGACTAATTCATTGGATGATTTGAACCAGGAACCACTGGATAACAAGTTGATGGTAGACGTTACGTATGTATGTAATAATGTAATAACATGTAATAACATAACATGCAACAACCAGTGCTAAAGCATGTGCATGGTGGAGGACATTATTCGGGCACTTTCACTGCACTCAAATGTAATCAAAAACTCTGGCTGGACTGTGTCCTATGCACTAAAACACAAGTGTGCAAGTGCACCATTTGAGACACAGCTGCACCAGTGTGCGCACCTGATCAGGGTCGTTGGAATCAGAGGGTTGTCTCTGGAGCGCCAAAGACTCTGCCGCTGAAGATGCTCTGCTTCTGACATCATCTGATGGAGACAAGTTCAGGATTTAGTCAAACTGAAGGCGATCCATATAAGACAGGGATCTCTAGTCTATTGTGAGGTTTTGTTTCCTTCTTTTTCAAAGCCTGCAGTGTAGACAAAGTTGGTGAGGAGCCCAATGTCCACAATTGCAAGATTCAGATGCCTGGTATTATTTGAGTAATATCTTTGAACTTTTTTAAATATATTCATCTAAAACAGGTTATATTCTGAGCATACTGCTGGGCCATAAAAAGTCATACAAGAAGTACATTTAGAAATGTAAAAATGAAGGCCTTAAATGTCTTTTAAAATGGCATTTTAATCTTATATAATCTACCAAGGTCTTGAACAAATGACATTCGCTAGTTTGAAAAGTTCTTCGCCGTGTGCACGGAGGCACGCTGAGTGGAAAGTTTTATCAATTTGCTGTTGTAAACATAAAACATTTTATTCAACCAATCTCAATTTGTCAGCAAAAGGAAAACATTTTTTTAAATGGAAATAAAGACTCAGCTTTGGTCTTAACTTTTGAAGATGATCATTATGTGTTTCATAGCTAATTTCATCAAGCCAAATCCCTAAAAAATTGAGGCAGTATGACTGGCAATCACACTTGCTGCTGCCTTCAAAAACAGGGGCTAAATTTTATCTGCACCAGTAGATTTTCTAATGTCTAATTTGCACGTGAAAGGGTGTAATAGTAAAAATTTAAACAGCTGGAAGACATCACGACTTGAGGCAATGCAAGGTTTTAAAGACTTGAATCAAGTACAATCTAACAAATGATTGAAAACAAAAACATATTATTTGCTTCCATGAAGACTTCACAAAATCCAATTACGGATTACTTATGGTGATGTGGCCCTCAGTGAAAATGACTGTGCTATACAATTGAGTGTTGAAATCAAATGGGAGATGGCCCGCAGACTGACCTGTTAAGATGATTAGACAAGCAGCTGCTCCAAATAACACCAACAACACAAAACAGCAGAAAGCTATGGCCAGGATCTCGATAGACAGCAGTCCTCCATCTAGAACAAAATGATGGCCAAAAAAGTAATTTAAATCAGAATCAGAAGCAGGACTAGTGCTGTGGACACCAACAAACACACGGGGTTGTGTGATCAACCACCTTACAGAATGTCAGAGGACGTCTGGTTTTATGGTCAAAATGTCTGTAGATGCCGTTCTGAAACCACTGATGATTCAGTCACATCGATTTTAGGCTCACAATTTTGGTCTCTAAATTTCATGCATAAAAACTGTTATAGTATATAGATTGTCTTTAACTCATCCCAGTGGCAGGTTTTTTTCAACATTTGAGTGTTTATTCAAGGCCCATATAAAATTGAAAATTGAAATGTGTCCTTGTCAACACAACACATAGCATAGGAAACTTCCAACTTTCCTTCATCATCAGAAAAAAAGTACTTGTTTCTACCTGTTTCCATTCTTCAGTTACAGCCTCCATAACTGGGATAGCTATCACTGCTCATATCTCACAAAAACGTCCGACGGTGGCTGCTAGGTGATAGTATACACCACTGCTCTGTTATGCTCTGTTCATAGACCCCAGAGGCGGTGTATAGCGCCGTCTGGTGGTCAGATAGAGGCACTGCACCCAATCGATTTTGTTTAAGTTTTGTTACGCAACAACACATCTTTGGCATTCATCGGTACTATTCACAAAAACGCAGTAATCAACCAATGAGTAAAACAAGACATGTCTCTGTTACTTTGCCCCGAGCGGGTGGATATTTATATGAAGAGGTTTTACTTGTATCATTGGTGATAGTTTGTGTAGTGTCGTGGCTGGGGATATTTGATGTTGTTTGGTGTGTGCGACAAAATTGCTGTTGACCTCACAATGATGCCCCTGCCGTGCTACGGCAAATGTGCTAGTACTAATAGACTGAGGCCAATCGGCTAATACTAACATGATCAGACGGTCATGATCAGATGCTAATGGCAAAGTGAGGATCCGACATTCTTAAAGGCCCCTCTCTGCCACTGTTGTTGATCTCGACAAGTGTCGTCCCGTGCAGTATTCCTGATGGATCAACAGCCTCGGCAGACACGGAATCTTGAAAATGATTCCGTAAGTTCAGACTCGTATAGGGCCTCAGTTGCTTGAGCTCTCTCTGGCTCTCTAGCCGGAGATTGTCGCTTTTGCTGGATGCACCAGGGGAATCTTAAATATATCATTAAGTTAATTAGGACAACAAGAGACTGTGGATGAGGAAACTGTACTGGACACAAACTGGATCAGGAAACTGTAGATGAGGAACTGGACACTCTGACTGCTGTGTCTGAGAGAAGGATGCTCTCCAGGCTAATAGTATGCACGGTGTACCTTTATAACTTATCTTAGAGACTCAAGCACCCTATGACTTCAGTGGCTTACAATTGGCACATGCATTACTACTATTGTATTTATTAGTACATACTACAACTTACAATGGATGTGTTTAAATCAATGTCACACACCGGTTTAATTCACAATGTTTCCTCTGCGTGCTTCTAAAGATGAGCTATTTCTCTGACGTAATGAAATTAGTTCATTCAATTAGTCAAACATCTTCTGCAGCTCACCTACACTTTGCACCCACACCTCTGGGCTCTCAAACCACGGCGCAGACCCGTCAAACTGGTCCCTCACCAGACAACGGTACCAGCCAGATTCCCCGGAACCAATGTCAGTGAGGATCAGCGTGCGGCCGCCGTCCGCGAGGGCGTAGTAGCGCCGGCTCAGATCCAGGAAAACCCCAGGCTGACGGACGGCTCCAGCAGGCAGGGAGGTGTTGTTAAGCATCCAGGAGAAGGAAGGAAAGGTGCCTGTGGTCGGGAGGCAGCGCAGCAGGGCCGACGCCAGCTTGGAGTCGGCTCCGTAAAGATATTCAACTTCAACTCGAACTCGTCCGCTTACTGGTACTGTAGGTGCAAACATTTGATTGGGTTACAAAAATAAATCATCCAGAGGTGAAAAGAGCTGAGACACAACGGAGATGCTGCACCAAATTTAGTATGTCTTCAGCCGTGTCGTAAATGTGTTTGGTGAGAGGTTCATGCTGGACAGTGTTCAACAGAGAATGATAAAGAATTTGTCTGGTGCCGATATATCCATGTGAAGAAACACCTTTTGTGCACGTGTGCTGTCTTACCAGGATTATACCCCTGTCGACGATCCTCTGCCTCCTCATTTGTACGGCCCGTTATACTTACTAAGTTCTCTGCACTGAGATCAGGGAAGAAGACATTTCATGATGGATTTTCAGGGGTGTTCCATACCTACTACAAGTGGCAGCTCCTTGCTCTTCAGCTCCTGAACCTCTGTCTTCACCACACACTGGGCCACGCCCATGTCCGTGGCGGGCACCATGGTGACAGGAAAAGTGGCCGACATGGACTCATCGGCAGAGATGGCGGGTGCCGTTTCCCGCCCATCCAGCAGGAGGTGAAAGGTGGCGGGCGGGCTGCCACGGGCCACCCAGCAGGTCACGTTACCTCGGTAGCCCCCCCCAGGATCTCTGAAGATACTGAACGTGATTTGGGGCTGGGAGAGGTATGCTGTGGAGGGATAGACAGCAAACATAGTTATAATCTTAGTCATTCCATCAAGCTCTAGGATTCAAATAGAGACACCTGACTTTAAGGTGCACTGTCTGCACTATCAATTTCCTATTTTAAAGGAACACCAGATTATAGATACACTTACGGGGCGTTTCCACTTTATTTCTGGGTGTTCTTCCGATGTGCTATTTTTTTCCAGTCTTGCGGTTTCTGTTGTTTAGTGAATGGGAAACCGGCTCTTTTTGGCGACCTTCATGAATATGAAACACGTGTATGTGCTAAACCCCTGGGCGGTGCCATAGCCCTACATAAATGGAATTAAAATAGGCGCAATGTCCCTACAATGAGAACACACTATACCACTTTAAATACGTTTATTACGGATGTGCACATATTTTCTTTCTATATTTTAAAATCTGCTTATGTCTGTGTTTTGCAACCTTACGTTGATATGTTTGCACACACCTTGACGTTAGTACAGTCAACATCTTAATATCAATTGTTATTACTGTTATTTGCTAAAAGGATTACAGCTGCCTGCAGATACCACTAAAGTCAATACATCATTGGCGGCAGCATGCAGTTGTTACAATGAGACACGCACGGTTCGTGCACACACGTGTATACAAACACATACTATGTTTTCCAGGGCATTGCAATGCCGAGCACAGAGCAGAGCATTGTTAAATACTTTGAAATATTAAAACCGTGTTCATACATGGCAGTGCGATGGGAAACTGTGTGTGTGTGTATATGCCTGCATGTTTGTGAGACATGTTTGTGTGCCCGTGTCTCTCCTCAATGATCATGCACTTCATGTAATCATTCATGGAAAAACATATGTGCGCTTACTGACAACAAATGGGAAACACCCTCAGTGCTATAATAAAAACAAAAATGTTGCTATGTGCCAGCTGGTAGTCAGGTCACGGTCAGACAAACAGGCAGTGAGCGATATGTGCTTAACATTGTCCGTTTAAAAGTGTTCTATTATTGATTTGTCCATGGCAATATTATATCTATCGCCAGCATATGACAGCATAACTACGTCGTGGTATATAATGAACGTGAAATTTAAATAATGCCACTTAATCGTACGTATACTTCACTGTACGTCAGACTACCAGCATGGTTGCAGCCGCAAAGTCGTGGCATCACGGGCAACAGCCCTATAGCAGAAGACAGAGTGCTGTTTCACAGGAAGGCAAAGTCCAGCAGGAGCACGTTACGGCTCTAACATACTAACCTAGTGTGTTAGTATACTAGCGCCCCCACGCTGGAGTTACTTATCCTCTGGGTTTCGGGACCTCCCACTTGACAAATTAAGCACTGGCAACATCCTTCAGTGGGGCAAGCTGAAGAAGAAGACACACCTTTTACCATGACATGGAGCTGCTTGCTACTGGAGCTACGCCTTTCCGTCACACTGTCCGCCTGGGTCATACAAGAGTAGTTTCCACTGTGCTGGGTAGAAGTCTGTGGTATCACCAGTCGGTTGCCCTCAAGATGGAGCGGGGCAGGCGTAATGGAAGACGTCACTGCGTTTCCATTGAAGAACCAGGTAAAGGTGAGCCGTGGGTGTCCTGCTGTGACCTCACAGTACAGTGTAAGACTAGCACGTTCGTAGAGGTCAGGTGGGTCGGGGTCGGACCTGATCCTGGTTCCTGGAGCACAAGTCAAAACCGCATTAAACACACCAAAAGATCCTTGTTTCACACTTATATGGGTTTACATTGGTAATAATATAGCAAAAATCAGATCCTTAAAACTCTATGGTCACATAAAGAGCTCCAAATCAGACTAACAAGACTTCAAGGATTAGTAAAATGTTAAAGAAGCAGTCTGACAACACTAGGGCAACACTAATCGGCTTCCAGTGCTATTCATTTTGCCTGACTTTGACTATTGGCGCTCCTGTCTTTCGGCAGATTCTCTCGCTTTCGCCGGCTTTCGGCGGATTCTCCGTCTTTCGGCGGCTTTCGGTCTTTAGTCACATCCATATCCCCTGACATGTTGTAGTTCTGTTTGTAGTCCGTCAGCACAACATGCTGGAGCTTAATTTCCGGCAAGTACAAAACGGAAGTGTTTGATTTAAGACAATACTAAACTGTGACACAGCACCAAGATGTGCATTGTGTCATTTGAGACACAGTAGTGGTCCAAGTACACTCCATGGCAGTCTAAAATGGTCAGTTAATCAAATTAATGCATAGTAGGGGTGAGGGAACGGAT
This sequence comes from Bregmaceros cantori, assembly GCA_900302395.1. NCBI lineage: Eukaryota > Metazoa > Chordata > Actinopteri > Gadiformes > Bregmacerotidae > Bregmaceros > Bregmaceros cantori. The sequence goes on along the minus strand of OMKY01077930.1, from coordinate 4,181 downwards.
ACCTACGCATCAGTAGTGTACGAATGCTGTTGCTGATGCTGCTTTCTCTGCCAGTGGTGACCATGCAGCGGTACGATCCCTCGCTACGTGGGGTGATCTTCTGGACAAATTTTTCAGGACGCACCGAATCCTTCGGCACGTCCTTCGGAGTCTTTCCCCTGGGCGAGCTGGCCACCTGGTAGCCGTCCCTCAGCAGACTGTAGGTGAATGGTGGGGACACATCGAAGGCAGTGCAGGTGAATGTCACTTTGGATCCGAGATAGACTAACTCTGGACCAGTCAGCAGGGGGCTCGGTGGAGCTGCTCCATCTACAGCAAGTAGCAATGTGTGTCCACACACACACACAAATTCAAAAGCAGATGTGTAAACAAATGTTGTCAGTTCAACAATTGATTGACAATACAATAAACATATGCCTACACACTATAAACAATTGTTACTGGCCGCTGTCTAGGCAGGACATTAAAGTGACCGGCCATGTCTGGCCACGGCATATCCCAATTCTAATGCGCATGTGGCGGGAAACATGGTTCAGCGCCACCCTCCGAGAGGGGGCAAATGGCTAGAATGGAGATACATCCTCTCAAGGGCCACCGAGCAGAACCGTGACGTTCCGTGCCGGGGGAAGCTCTAAAATTACAGCACTGAGACGAGACAAGTTCGGTATCTTTTTAACTCCATATATGCCTTGAAAGCAGAGCTTGAAAATGGAATTAATTTTAAAAAGTTACGTTCTGAATGGTTTAGGCAGGGCTCTGTTTAATGTTTTCGATCTCTGAACCGTTCCACCAACAAAATATCAGTCCTGAACCAAATATTTTGTTCATTAAAATGTTAAAATTCCTTATATTGTGCAATGTTACATTTAGATATAGTTTATACAAAATATATTTGGAGGACTTTCAAACATCAGGGCAACTGCATTAATGTGAAAACCGGGTTTAAAACACCATTACATTCGCGTCCTTGTCTGATCCCATTCACAAGATGGAGCTGTAGATCCATGGAGCTTGATGACTGACAGTGAAAGTTGGATGGATGCACCAGAGATAGTCTCCCAGACATGAGATATGTTCAAATATAAAGAGAACGCAAACACATTTTTTAGCCGGTTTTGTAGATTTCATTATGTTCAGTTTCTGGGCATGGGCATGTCACATACATTTATTAGTACATGGTTTGACAGAATGAACGCCATTCATAAATCCAGTGTTTCCTCTTCCTGTTG
>OMKY01077917.1:2713-12755 GCA_900302395.1 Bregmaceros cantori | reverse complement strand
TTTTATGACTACTCTGCCCATATCTGATCCTAACCATATTTTCTGTTTCTTGTCTTACAGATGCCACTAGCGCTGACACTTCTCTAGGCCGACACGAGCTACTCAAATGTAGGTGTTAACTTTGGCTCTGAACAGGGCTCTGAACCGGTTCACGGAACGAAAACGAAAACTGGAAACGAACGGAAATTTATGGCATTTTACGTGGAGCGGAAACGGAAATGAAAAAAGATGAATGTTCGGGAACAGAAATGGAACATTATGAAATCCACAAAACCGGTTAAAAACATTTTTTTTTCTGTTCCCTATATATTTGAACATTTCCTATGTCTGGGAGACTATTTCCGGTTGTGCATGCATCCAACTTTCACTCAGTCAACAAGCCCCATGCATCTGGGGCTCTATCTTGTGGACAGACGAGGAAGTGAATGTAAAGGTGTTTTAAACCCCCTTTTAATGTTAATACACTTACACAGAAGTTTGAAAGTCCACCAAATATATTTTGTATAAACTATATCTAAACTTAACTTTGAACAATATGAGGAACTTTAAGAACGAACAAAATGTTTGTGTTCCGAACCGGTTCCAGACCGATATTTTGGTGGCGGAACGGTTCAGAGAACGAAAACGTTAAACAGAGACCTGCCTGAACCGTTTGGAACGGATCATTTAAAAAATAATTCCTTTTTCAAGCCCTGCTTTGAATCGCCACTGTTCATGTCTAATTCTAATGTAATGACATTCTCAGTTTAACTCTATTATTCCTTCACAATTCTAAAAATATTGACACATATCGATGAGACGTTTGAACGTGCACGCTGCAAACCAACTCCACCTATGCTTCAACCCGGTGTGTACGTTGTTTGGGTTGACCACCAACACATTGGGGAGCAATTGACGCATGTGCAATGCATAGGAACTTGGGAATTGAGGGATTATTTGTCTCAAAACAAGGCCTTTCAACTTGGCTAAACTGCACCAAACTTCTCAATGTGAGTGAATACCTTAGTGACAACCTCGGAATGTTGAATGCCCAAAAAATTGTGAATTCTCCTTCAACACACTGCTTGATATGCAGAGATGGCAAGTAACGAAGTACAAATACTCAATTACTGTACTTAAGTAAAATGTTCAAGTATCTGTACTTTTAGAAGTACTTTTTCCTGTGATTAATTTTTACTTGTAATGAGTACATTTTTAACAAAATTATCTGTACTTCTACTCCTTACTTTTACCAAAACAGGCTCGTTACTTTTTTTGCATTGACAGGGTAGGATAACGTCTATAATATTAGCCAGTAGGGGGCGCTGATTTTTCCGAGTACAGTCCCAGTTAATAAGTGGATTTCATTTAGTCCCGAGATATAAGATACATTATGCTGGTTGTTAATTTATTCGAGCAATAACATTGACAAACTAACGTTGAAAATTTTATGAAAATGCATTTTACATACAATTTTATTTGTAGTACTTTGTACTTTATACTTTCAAAAATACTTTTGAGAACATTTTAGAGCATGTACTTTTTACTTTCAAAAAAACTTTTTGAGTACATTTCTGAGCCTGTACTTTTTACTTTACTTGAGTAGATATTTGGATCAGTACTTTGTAGTCCTACTCGAGTTGTTTTTTTACGAATGTATTTTACTCTTACTCAAGTAAGAAATCCCGGTACTTTTGCCATCTCTGTTGATATGTTGCACTCCGACATTGGAACAACTGTGTATCCTCTCTGAACAGATGCCACTGTGATGAACTTCGATCCAAAGACGGCCCACCAGCGCGTGAAGCTGAACGACGACCTGACGGTGGCGTCTGTGGGCGAGCAGTCTTCCGACTACCCCAGCGGCCCGGCGCGCTTCACGGTGTGCACCCAGGTGTTGGCTTCAAAGGGATTCTCTAGGGGGCGGCACTACTGGGAGGTCAAGCTGAGCAACTGCACCTACGCGGCAGTGGGACTGGCCTCGGACGACATCGACCGCCGGGGTGCAACCAGCCGCCTGGGCCGCAACAATCATTCGTGGTGTGTGGAGTGGTTCGACGGCCGCCTGTCGGCCTGGCACGACCACAAAGAAATCGCACTGAAGGCCATCGCTCCAGTCCGTGTTGGAGTTCTTGTGGACCGCGCCGAGGGCGTAGTCACCTTCTATGCAATCACTGGTCGGGCCACGCCCTTCCACACGTTTCAGATTTCAGAGCCGGAGGCGATTTATCCCGCATTCTGGCTGTTCTCTGCCGACTCTACCATCACTTTGTGCCAGCTAAGCAACAAGTAATCTTGATTTGATTTACCGTACATTTTCATTACTATCATCTCCCCTCTGTCTCTGCAATCTCAATTTTAGATTCTGATTTCAAATATGATTCCTTTTTTTTAAAGAAAAACAAATAATGTCATCATCCAAACTATTATATTTTTTACTCAAATTCTGTAATCTGTCTGTATTTGGAATGGGTCACAGAGAACCCACTCCTGGGCTTGGGTATTCATTGTTTTTAAGCAATCCTTTTCATTCTACATAGTGGTTATAACACATAACCTGACCAGCTAAACTGACTTGACAAATGTTATACTAAATGCACTAAATGTTTTCCTGAAATGCTAATTCCATCAGCACAACGGTGGATGCTTTCAATCATCCATGCACTTCCATCATCCATGTACAGACGATGCTGAATGCTTTATTGATTACCGTCTTATAGAATAGTCGTGTGAAAAAAATATTGACATATAGCAGTACGATGTGCAGAATTACAATATTGTTGGCTCATGAAGGACTCTTCATGGAAGGGTTCCAGCGTTGCTGCTCATGCAGAGCCCCAATGAGTTGTTGTTTGAGGTGAAGCTGGTTAATTCTTGCGCTTTTCAGGCGTCCATATCAATCTGCTATGGAATTAGTGGTAGTATGATCAGTCAATCATGCAACATCATTAACCCTGTGGCAGATCAGCAATGCCTATGGCACCACTTTACCTAACTTTAACCTCACACAGCTACAGTGTGGATAGTGGGTTAGAGGATAGTGTAAAATATTATAAAAGATAGTGGCTTAAAAGAGCAAGAAAGATGGGTAAGAATGAGATGGGTTCGGACCATCTTGGGCTAGGTGACCAGCTAAGACCCGATTAAACCAGTTTTCAAGCTGCTTGTACCTGGATTTTTCAGTACAGACAGCCACACGGTCAGTATTTTGGCAGCCTCTCCAGCTCGAAGCTCTTTTCCTGTGTGAGGAAACAAAAGACGTAGTTTCAGGCATAGGAGTTTCCTTACCTGCTTAGTTACTTGCCGCGTGCAAGTGCCGAGTGCACTGGTGCAAGTTACTTGCACCAGTGAGAGACGCAGCAGTAACTGTAATCTCTTTAGTGGGCCCTGTCTCTTCTTCACCTAAACTGGTTCCTCTCAATGTGAAGGACCAGTGTCTATTCCTTGAGCCCCTGTCACTACGCGTTACCTTTATTCAAGGGGGAAACGAAGTGAAGGAAGCTCGTTACGAGAAAGTTTTTGGTCAGAACCTGCAGGCTTGTGACCATTGAAACAAACTGTTGAAGCTTTACCTTCCAGCTTGGCTACCTTTTCGCAACACATCGATTTGCATGTTCTCCGACTTCCCATTCTGAATGCAGAGAAATGCTGTCGATGAAAAATTTGGACTGAATCGCTTACAAATGTCATTGCACTTGATGTCAATGAAAACAAGTTCAACTTGACAATGCAGGTGAATCTCTGATATCTCTTGGATAGGAATCGGATGGCCCATATCAGGATGCTGGACACCCCATATTCCGCTTTTGAGGTATACAGTCAAAGGTCTCCAGATCGACAAGGACCATTTGGAACGGAGAATGTAGAGCTGGTCCTCTCTCAATCCGAGTGCCCAAGACATGAAGGAACAACAACAAAAAAGATCATTGACCTGCAGTCTGGGTTATATTGGTGCACCCTTGGACACGCTTATGTTTGAAGATATGGTTTGTTATGGACTATCAATGACGTGAATCCCATCTCTTTCTGGTCTTGATGACGCTGCTTATCTGGGCCTTGAAGTCTTCAAGCAAGACAACGGAATTTCCAAGAAGAACACTTGCCAATTCTCCGAGGGAGGCTACCTTGTTGTCCACTGGGGTGACAGCAACAGACACTGGGCCAGGGGGGGGCGACAGATTTTGTCAAACCATCCCTGCCTCAAGAATGAAATATATTCTCGAGACTGGTTCCAGTGTCGTTGCTATTTGTTGAGTTGAAACCAACTATATCTAATCAGATATTTTGTCGGAAATTCTCAATCTCACACAGAAGATTACCCACCCATGCCCTTTTTGAAATTCTTTAGTGTCTTGTGTGTTTTCTTTTCACCAGACCCGGGGAAGGTCTTGTTGATCTTTACTTGGTCTAATCCCTCTTCAAAAATCTTTTCCAAACATTTTCCATATGTTGTTCCTACGAGGGGGCATAGAGCCACCTGACAATTTCATCAGGTCATTGACACACCTTGACACTACACCACAATGAGTTGGCAAGTTCTGGCTCACCAGGCTAGAACCGGGCTCAAAGTGGGACTTATTGTGTCCATAGATGGCCAGTTGATCATGCAACTTAACCTTTCTACTCGACTTTTCTTCCACCTCCCTGGTCCGACAGAACAAGTAATCAGGCATTCCAAACTGGCTATGATACATAAATATCTTGATTATTTGATGCCATACCCACATCCTGTATCGCAACTCCTTGTAGTACATGGCACTTGGACTTGTTTTCAGATGTCCATCCTGCTACTTCTGAGCTAAGTTGGGAAATTCTGTCCATAAAAATTATGGACTGAAAACCCGGGGAAGGTCTTGTTGATCTTTACTTGGTCTAATCCCTCTTCAAAGATCTTTTCCAAACATTTTCCATATGTTGTTCCTCCAAGGGGGCATAGAGCCACCTGACAATTTCATGAGGTCATTGACACACCTTGACACTACACCACAATGAGTTGGCAAGTTCTGGCTCACCAGGCTAGAACCGGGCTCAAAGTGGGACTTATTGTGTCCATAGATAGCCAGTTGATCATGCAACTTAACCTTTCTACTCGACTTTTAAGTAATCAGGCATTCCAAATTGGCTATGATACATAAATATCTTGATTATTTGATGCCATACCCACATCCTGTATCACAACTCCTTGTAGTACATGGCACTTGTTATCAGATGTCCATCCTGCTAGTTCCGAGCTAAGTTGGGAAATTCTGTCCATAGAAATTATGGACTGAAAACAAGTTCAACTTGCTAGGAATGCAGATAAAACTTTTGACATCTGTGATCTGTGAAATAATACGACCCATCTAAGGATGTTGGATCCCTCGTCCCACAAGGTCCTTCCTGACCACAAGGATTGTTTGGGGAAATGGGTAAAGGCCTTCGCCAAATCCAAAGATCATGTGGAATGGAGAATGTTCAACAACAATGAAGAGTAGGAAAATGTGGCCATGCCTTCTGAGGAACATGGTCAAAGGTCTTCTCCGAATCCACAACAATATGTGGACTGTAGAGCTGGTCCTCTCTTCATTTGAGTGTTCTTGACATGCAGTGACGACTGTGAAGTAGAACCTCATTCCACAGTTGCTCAGTGCCACACTGAGGGAGTAACTGTGACATGAGGTGTCCTGGTGCATACTGTCTATGGACTCCCTTATGCTTCAACAGTCCAACAATGGAAGACTAACCGTGCTACGAGGACTGCCTTGAGGTGGCTCTGCAATGTTGATTCTGTACCACTTGGCAAAGGTGTTACCAGATGTCTGTTGCTTCTTCCAATGCTATAGACAAAATACAGGGGGCTGGCATTTTGTCCCGTCAGGAGGAAACAGACTTCCGGTGCCTAATGGTAGCCTATGGCAACTCTGGTACTTGACCGAAGAACCGAGCAAACAAAGCACACAAAACGCACGCCAGTTCATAATCCGACCACTAGATGTCGTCTGTGACCAGTAAACACAGCATCCCGCTCGCTCTGTTTATAATTTTGTATAAACATTGATGAATTACAGTCAAAATCCGACTTGAAGTTACTCACCGAGTGATCACATGTTCTTCTAGACCACTAGGCTGGTTGCTTCTACTAGTAATTACAAAAGGAATGGGAAAATGGAACGAGTTGCACTGATTATTAAATCATGCGTTTGTGGGTCACAGATCCGCACGAGAGCATTTGGGTGTGGAATAGCACACCGCAAGTTACCACCATCCATTTTAAATAACCCTGTAGGTTATACATGTTGAAAAATAACCAAAAACACATTGGACTAAATGATACCGGACATGACTTACAGACACCGGAAATACCCCCCGAACTCGTCTATTGAATGCCACTAGATACTTAATGATTCACACTGGTTGGGTCAAGAGTGCTTGGTGGACTAGGTTCTTGGACATATATATGCCTAAGGTGCTGTACTCTGGTTGTTATAATTGAAGTTATAATGTGATGTAGCCGCCCAGGCACAGGGCAGCACATCAATAGCACCCAAGAACCCTGACACAATTTACCTGACAGAGCTCAGGCTAAAGGTCATGGGAAGTTCTCTCACAACCTAACAACTTGAGCAGGTTGAAGACCAATTCAGTTCAGTAACTCGGAATGCTGGTCCATACCATCAGGCACCCACCCACTTTGGAGAGTACTGGAGAATTATAACTTAAGTATAACTGTGTAGAGGTATATGTGTAAAGGAATGACACAGCCTCTATCATAAAAGCTCTTTATTCAAAGAGAGTCAAAACAGACTGTAAGATGAACACTGAATGCCCTCTTGTCTGGTAGACAGCGGAGGGGGTGTGTCGATGACATCACAATGAGACACCAAGGCAGTTACACCAGTCCAAACATGGGCATGAATGTGCTGGTCCTAGAATCTCACAGTGTCCACGTGGGTATGAAATTTCCCCAAGAAATGCGAACCGCCACACAGCTCCCCCGAAATTGTATTAACATGTCAATACACATCAAAGGAATCTTGTCCGCCGGCAGTGCCAACGGTAGTCCATTGAGCCGAGGCACGGCTCAATGGACTATATAGTCCCCCGATACGTACGGGATGGTGACGATGTGTTGTAGAGACGGCGCAGGGAAGGGGGCCGCGCAATGTGTCCCTCGATGAGCCGCCCGTGGGTGAGGGGGCGCGGCGGTGGGTTTAGGAGGGATGCGCAGTGGTGGGTAAAGTCCGCTGGTGTTGACCGAGTGGCGTATCGCCCGTCAGTTACTTCTGGATCGAGCGGCCGGTGGCGTGTACTGGGTACGTGAAAGATAGTAACCCGTTGAAGAGAGTTCGACACGCACCACGTCCGTGGTGAGTCGCTCACAAGTGCGGTCGCGCGTCACTGCAGGTGGTGACGGTAGAAGTGTCCCATGTGGGAAAAAGTTGTGTCACCTCCGCTGATCATCCTCCGTGTGTGGAGGGATGGAGCTGTCCCCGAGTGGAGGTGACAGTCGGCTCTCCATCTGTCCCATGTGGGAAAACTAAAATAACACACGCTGCTAATAGCCTTGCTTACTCACCCAGCTCAGGGACCCGACCACATGTGTCGGCGGCCGACCGCGTGTGGTGGCTGCGGCGGCTCTGAGTAGCAGGTAACAGTTAGAAGCCGAAGCGTCCCGCGGAGAGTGCAACCCATCTCACGGCAGTAGTTGCGTTACACCAAGGCAGTTACACCAGTCCAAACATGGGCATGAACATGCTGGTCCTAGAATGTCACAGTGTCCACGTGGGTATGAAATTTCCCCAAGAAATGCGAACCGCCACAACTGCTCAGAAAAAAAAATACTTCCGGTGTAAAACGTTGTAACTGCCACACTGGATTCTGCCAAGAGTATGCAAGGGAGAGATTAAAAAAAGACATTTCCTATTTGTGTAATGTGACTCACAAACATGGAAATTGACTTATTGTTCGGTACACTGATCTAACAGCAGCATTAAACAGTAAACCTCAACAAAAACAACATTTTTTTAAATTAATAGTGCATTTGTGCAATAAGAGTAAATGTCTTAATTCACTATACTATATATGTGTGTGTGAATGTTTGTTCTCTTTTTGTGTGCATCATTAAATCTTTGTGTAAATCAGTCATTGTCTTTTCTCTATTTTTATCTTGGCTGTGTGTATGCTTGGTCATCATTATTAAATAAAGGAATTAAATACATGTATATGCTCTGCTTGTACACTTTGTTTATTACATAGCCAGCACAGCTCTACAGCAAATGTCACCCATCACTCTCCATCCTTCACACCAGCTCTAATCTTTCCTTTTTGTAAAAAAAATATTTAGATATATATGTGTATGTATATATATATATATGTGTGTGTGTGTGTGTATGTGTGTGTATATATATATATATATATATATATATATATATATATAATGTATGTATGTATGTATATATTTATATATTGATTACATTTTTCACGAGTTACTTGTAACTAATTACTTTGAAAGAGTACCCTTTGAACCAGGGCCATATTACCGACCGGGCGAGTGGGGCTGGCGCCCCAGGGCCCATGGATCCAGGGGGGGGGCCAACAACAATCCAGATACCGATGTCGATGCTGATTGCGATAGAGCCCTCTATTCTAGGATCTTCTTTAGTTGTACTTCTTTAGTCTATAAGGGTTAACTGAAATGGGCTGGGGGGAGTGACAGCAGTCAGAGGGCCATCGGCCACAGGACATATGAACCAGAGGGCCCCTGGGCCATGTCGTACAGCAACCAGAGGGCCCCTAGGCCACGGAGGACGGCAATCAGAGGGCCCCTGCAATATCCTTGCCCTGGGCCCAGACCCACCTTAATCCGGGCCTGCTTTGAACGCTGCCTGCAGTGTGTATCTCGAAGGTTCAGTTCCATTCCTGCGCTGCATTGATTTAACAGTATTTTATCACAGCAGCGCTAATGGCCGGCTTGGCAGCTGCAGTTTCAGCACTTCACCACAACATGTCTCCCTTTCCTGGCGGGTGAGGGGCGTGGAGGGGTGATGTACAGCAGCAGAACACGAGCGCTCATATGGCGTCGGGGTTTGGGGAGGTTGCAGTAATCCCTTAATTACAGCAATTGTTTACCAAAGTCTCTAGAGTTAAGTCCAATGTATTCGTATATTCTGTATAAATGACATCTAAAAAAATGTTAAGTTTTGTTTAAAAAGAGGATCTCTACTTTGTGATCAAATTTGTTCAAAGTTTTTTTTTGCTACACTCTCGCTCTCTCACTTTTTAATTATTCTTTGGCCGCAAACACCATCTTTCATTCCCTTTTTTATTGCCACGTTTGTAAGGGATTACATCATAGTTTATTCAATTATATTCATATTTAATTTGAGATAATCAAAAACTGAAATAATCCACTCAACATTTTGCAATGACATTGTTAATTGTTATTGTTAATTGAACAGTGTAACTTAATGTTATGCACATTGCCATAGTTGGCTTTTACCATAGTTTCACTGACATTCATTAGCTTAGGGAGGGGCCAGAGATACTCGAACTGTCCCCACTTTAGGGCAATCCACCCTATTTACCACCAGATATGGGCAGAGTAGCCATAAAAATTACTCAAGTAAAAGTACTGTTACCTCAGCAAAATATTATTCAAGTAAAAGTAAAAAGTGGTCATCCGAATAGTTACTCAAGTAAAAGTAAAAAAGTACTCCACCAAAAAAGTTACTTAAGTAGCGTAAGTACTGAGTAAATTTCAGTAAAAAAAAATCTCTTTTCAAAATGAAGGTAGAGAGAGAGAGAGAGAAAGAGAGGGAGTGAGAGAGAGCGAGGGAGAGAGCACCTGAGAGAGAGACCGAGAGAGGGAGAGGACGCCCGACAGAGCGAGAGAGAGAGAGAGCGAGGAAGAGAGAGCGAGAAAGAGAGAGCACCTGAGGGGTAGAGAGAGAGCAGCCGAGAGAGAGAGGAAGAGAGAGAGATGACGTCAGAAAATGTGTCAACAGTTCCCAACGGGTGTCACTAAAGTTAGTGTAACAAGTACTTTTTACTGACATCTCAGTAAAAAGTACTTGTTACCTCAACT
>OMKY01077914.1:5220-16746 GCA_900302395.1 Bregmaceros cantori | reverse complement strand
CTCTAGTCAGCAGTTTCCGTGCGGCGGCCCCTCGGTGCGGCGCATCTGTGGCTGCCGGATGTCGTCCTGGGAGCGCCGTGATTGGCGGTGTCGTGACACGTGATTAACGGCCGCATAAACAACAAGCGCGACAAGCGATAACATTGAGGGTGGTTTCGCGACGCCCCTCGGGGCAACCAGAGACCACTGTCACCTTGTACGAGGGGGAACCAGGGACAAAAAAAAATCTGCTCTTAAAAGACAATATATTTTCTGCGATACGTTCTGTGAAACAAGGCTTTGCATGTTCTTTACCCAAGTTTTCATTTTTTCGAAGGACTTGCAGAATTATCCCCCGGCATCCTTGTATTGCGAGACCCATTGTACGTGGACAATGGGCCATTGTGTAGGCAGCGATGCGCGTGTGTAACGGTATGTGCAATGAGATCCACCTCTCAATGGGTGGTCCCCGCGCACGCCGCGGAGCAGCCGACACACGCCAACAAACAGCCTTCAAGGGTTCATCGTAGCCATCTACAACTCACAAAGTACAGAGCGTATATGAATACAATGTTGTTTATTATTTTACACTAAGCATTTAATGTCTATTATCTTATTTTTCCTTCTGGCACGTCCTGTGTATGTTATTACGTTGAGGGGGAGATTCTTACTGTTCAACACTACATTTCACTGTCCCACATTAGACAACTGACTGTCCCACATTAGGAAGTTGCAAAAAATGACCCACATTAGAACAATCCACCCTGCTCAGATCACATAGAAATAAATTAATCTGTGATTTTTTTGTTGATTTGATATATGATTTGACACTATCCCGTTTCCAGTTAATTGAAAGGTACTTGGCCTACTGTAAAAAAAAAAGGAGATACCAATTATTTCCTATTTGATCACGGCGTGCTGCTGTGGTGGACTTGGAGAAAAACACACAACAAGTGAACAGTTCAAAGTGTCAAACAGTAAATTGGAGATCAGACGGGGGCGCTGCAGCCCGGGCGCTTTGTCAATGTCAGAGGAACCAAAGCTAAAAAGACCTAAAACTACAAAATGGGCCGCAGACAAGCGGGTCTGCGGCGGACAAGCGGGTCTGCGGTGAGCCGCGCATCACAAAGGTTGGCATTGATTTCCAGTAATGAGCGGAGCCGCGCAACTTCTCACACGCCCGACACTCGCTAACCTTCTGTTGGCGCCGGCCTGACGAAGCCGCGGCGGTGAGGGAAGCTTTCGAGTAATGGAAGCTCTTTGATTAAGTCAGTGGTGCGGAAAACTGTGGTAGGTGTACCACCAGTGGTACGCGAGCACACTCTCGTGGTAGGGTGGATTGCCCTAATGTGAACCACTGCCTAACCACTGCACACACCCCCACTCCTGTGATTGGCCTGCCACGTTGCGTCACCCCCTCGGAGTTTGACCAATTGGCGACCAGTAAACGTGACCAAGGACGGCCAGATTCTGGATCCACATCTCAGCGGGTCCTGAAACCTGGCCTGGCCGGTTTGACCTTGTGGAGAAGCATTTTTTGGGGTGGATGTACATGTAAAACTATGGTAATGTGTCTAACATTAAGTTCAACACTACATTTCACCATCCGACATTATCCAACTGACTGTTCCATTAAGAAGCTACAAAAAATGTCCCACATTAGGGCAATTCACAATCTACCAGTAGATCACCATCTCCAAGCTCTCTCTGAAACAAGCTGGTAGACTAGAACACGGCCAGAGCCAGCGCTAACTTAGTAACTTTTAAGAGGAGTAGTCAGTAATGAGTAGTCGGCCTACTTTTACTTTTTGTTCTAAGTTACTGTGGCAGCGCTGCTCAGCATGGCCATGGACCATCGTTCTGTGGTATTGTAACTTTAATTTGAAAATCCACATGCGTGGCCGAGTGCGTCGTGTTCTCACCGGCAGAGTTTAAATAGAAATGAGAGGTGGACATCTGCAGAGCTGGAGAGCCTCTTGAAACATCCCCCGGAGCGTAGCTACCAGCTCTACCCAATGTATGGGGGGTCAGGGGCTAGTGTGGCAACCTAGAGAAGAGATAGCCACTTCTCCACTACAATAAACTCAAGGCGCATCTCGGTTAAGTTTGGTTCAGGTAAAGAGGAACGTGTCTCCACTGTTATTAATGCGGCCATGAGGGGTTGGTGCCAATTTTTTTTTAAACTAAATTTTAGGGTCCGCGTTGGCCGAGTGGTTATGGACACGACACCTAACGCGACCCCATTCATGTTAGTGGCGCTGTGTCTACTGCAGCGTCCGCAGTGTCGCGAGTTCGACTACGCTCGTCGACTTGTCTACAATGTCTACCCCGATCTCTTCAACCCAGTTTCCGACTAATACTATCCAATAAAGATGGAAAAACAGCGCTGACGCCGGAAAAAAGTAACTTAAAAAAAAGAATACACAAGGACATTATTGATCCCCTCCCACCAAACAGACATGCCACAGACTTCTCAGCTCCTCAGCTAAACCTGGTGAAAAGTGTAGAATCCCCTGGGCTCCTCATGTACACTAAATCCTGAGTCAAGATCGCAAAGCATAGTCGAGCTACAGCAAGCTGCTCCACACCGTGGTATTAGTTGCAAGTTTGATATAAACATACTCTGTCACCAGCGACAAAAGATGACTTAAGGAATATATTTCACACTAAGACATAATGAACATCAATGGACCATTTGTTTGTCATGCTTTCTCGTCGTTACGTCATTCATTTGTTGTCTTGACGCAGACGTTCGGATGTAAAATGAAAGTGTCAGAAATAGATAAGAATGAATACACCAAACCACGTCGCGTCGAGTGGATTTTTATTATTTATTTATTTTTAGCCACCCCTCGCCGTGCAAAAAAAGCACCGCCTGGGGCGGCAATAAAAAGAGCTTTGTTCACTGTCCTGACATAACATAACATCTAAGAATTGATCGAACCCCTCTGGTCTGTTTGCGGCCCCCTCTTTGCATAATGGAGCAAATTAGCATAGCGCCTGTTTATTTATCAGGTCCAAGCCACGCCTGAGTGGGCGCCATCAATCACGCGCAAATGCCAGCCATGGAAAGGAAGCAGCCCGCGGGCATCGACGGGGAATATTAAATCACATGGTAAAAACCTCATAATGAAGTCTCCCTATTATTCCTTATTAACTAACTCATGAACTCGCTCGCGCGGCGTCCGCGACCATAACGGCCGCGCTGCGTCTCGCGCGGGCAACGTCCACGGCGGTCCTAATGGGAGATTAGTCTTGCAGGCGAATCCCGGGGCCGCGTTGTGAATCTTGCGGTGGCCCGGCTCCTCGCGCGCGCGGATGACGCGCACGCCGCAGAGCGTGCTGTTCGAGAGAGCCGGTCGCTCGTGCTCACGCTCGGTGGTTGAATCGACGGGATTTCACGACGCGGGGGCCGCGGTGACAGATCTGGCCTGCTTACTTTAATTGGCGACAGCGGCCATGTGGCCTTGGTAAGCGTACACGGCGGTGTTGTTGGTGATGCACCGGGGTCCGTTTTAGCGCCGCGTTGCAAACTCAATCGCCGCTGCGTAATTAGGTGGCGGCTGGCCATTCCGACGAGTGGCATAAAGTCAGCCTGCGGTGATACCAAAGGAGCAATTACAGTTGGGACAGCACATCGTGTCACGCTAATACACAGGTTTTAAAACGGTGGGTCGCCGACAGAAAGGTGCACAGAGAAGTGCATTCAACACTAACGAGATTCGCTTTTATTGCCTGTCAGGTATAAACACACTGGACATTGTCTTTGGACATTTGGTTCACACCCTGATACAGTACATATAACATAGTAAAAAGATAAAAATAACACTGAGAAAATTCATTTCACACCGATTGAAACTGCACCTTTATACTATTAGGAAGTGCATACTACGCACAGCACCATCACAGGAGACCTGTGCTGCCTGGTCAACAGCCCAGTGCAGGTCTCAGGAGCCTCCTAAAGACATTTGGGAGCATGTTCTGGATGGGAGCACTCCATAGGCCAGTGCAATAAGGAATATAAGAATATTTATTCTCATAAGAACCACCTTGTCCTATCTCTCTCCCCCTCTCTCACTCACCTCAGTGGGCTCCAGGTTCTCCCCGTTCTTCATCCAGCGGTAGGACGGTTTGGGTTTTCCCGTGGCCTTACACTCCCACACCAGGGAGTCAGCGATGGACATGGTGACGTTCTGGGGTTTCTTCTCCAGGTGAGGAGGAGCTGGAGACACACAACCAGAGTCAATCACTGGAGAATATTACAAAAAACTACTATGAAGGTGAAGCATTCCAAGTCTTTTATAAATTTGTTACAGTCAGCGGGACGAGCCGAACAATCTGGGCGCATCGTCCACGGATCGCCCAGCAGCATCTTCAGGAGACGGATCGTCCGCGAGGGACCCAGGGCCCCCAGCTGCAGGTCGTCAACACTCGTCAGTTCGCCTCTTTTTAAGACAGCGTCCGACCCCGGATGGACGCAGTCCCAAAGTCTTGGATCAGGTGAGCTAGCCTGACTAAGCACTGTCACATTATCTTCTGCCTTTGTTCTATTGATGCTTGCCAGACTGGAGTATGGGGGCGCAGCACACGCCCCCCCCTCCTGTGATTGGCCAGCCATGCTTTGTCACACCCTCAGAGTTTGACCAATCGGCGACCAGTAAACGTGGCCAAGGACGGCCATATTCTGGACCCACATCTCAAAAGGGGCTTTTGTATTATCGTATTACCGCCATTTTAAAAACTATTACATGGACTACTTGGTAAATCATAACCATGGCCACGGCATAAAAGCATTGAGGAGAAAAACAGACCAATATACTATTGTTACTTTCCTTGTGTGCATACAGAGCCCCTCGCACAGCCACGTTTATGTTGAGAGATCAATATATTACAGCAGTCTGTCCATTCGCTGAAACGAATGGTCCTATCAATGACCGGCTGCTCTGAATCAGTTGCAATTAAATCGCCCGATGGGATATTTCAAACGTATTCTCGCATGACAAATGATCAATTGAATCATCTGTTTCCCATAATTTATCTGAACTGCAGCGACTCCACCTGTAGCCTTTGTCAATGTGCATGCATTCTTAATGGCCGGCAATCGCCTCGGAGACGATTCCTTAGCTTGATGGCCTCCCGGATGACGGCGTCGTCCGGCCGAACTGTAAAAAACTCTGCAACGCGGCGCGTGATGGATGAACAACAGACGTGCGGGAACGTGGAACGTAAATATTTCGTCCGTGGCCTTTGGACGCTCAATGGCGAGTTGAGTAAATAATGGTGTAATTAATGTGGGCGGTCGGCATCGATTCCTAATATGCCGCTCACCGAACTCAAGTCTGGTTAAACATTTAGTGCACAAGGTCGAGTCGACACGTGGGTCAACTTTTTGAAAATTTTTCTTTTTTTTTCTGCTCAAAGTGAGCCTTTGTCAGCCTGGCGAGCCAGAACCAACGCATCGTCCACGCATCGCACGCCGCTAGACGGTACACTGAGTCTGGGCAAATCAGGTAGATATACAATGTCCCTATACGGGCTGACCAATTGACTCATTCGAATCGAGACGTGGGCGAAGTTTGGTATGGGTGACGCGATACGTGGGCGGAGTTTGCGATGGGTGACGCGAGACGTGGGCGGAGTTTGCGATGGGCGCCGCGAGACGTGGGCGGAGTTTGGTATGGGTGACGCGATACGTGGGCGGAGTTTGCGATGGGTGACGCGAGACGTGGGCGGAGTTTGTGATGGGCGCCGCGAGACGTGGGCGGAGTTTGTTATCGGTGAAGTGAGACGTTTGGTGCTCACACCTCCACGGCACTTGTCCCACCTACTGCGCTGTGACTGGATAACACAATTTGATTGACACGTTTTTGGCCCCTGGTTTCTCCAGATCCAATTATCATTCTAATCGTGTGCGATGCGTGGATGATTCTTGTATTTGTGAACTTTAAAAATGACGTTGATCGTGACGCTAGTTCACCATCCAGTAACTTAGATACTTTCCTTGGATCATTGGTATATGATCCAGTGCCCGAGGGTTCTCAGTGTGGCTACATTGGTACAAAGACATGAATGAATGAATAAATTAATTTGCTCTTAGGACGGGCAGTACAGAGCCATTAAACATTGCAACATGAGAAGACGGTTGTACATAGCAGGCGTAGCAAAGTTGCTATATTTCATTTCAGCCAAGTGCTTTAGTATTGGAATTAAAATGTATTAGATTAGATAAACTTTACTGTCCCGTAGGACAATGTGCTTTGTAATACATCAACAGGGTTGTCAACCAAAAAGACACATACTCTCATCCAGAAGACACTATAGCACAACCAGTAAAATGGGGGCCGCGTTGGCCGAGTGGTTATGGACACCGCACCGCCCTCTACATGCTTCCCCTGAGCACGGTGATTAAAAAGTTTAAGGGTATCACCTACCACATGTACGCGGACGACATCCAGTTGTTTTATTCTTTTAACCCTGACAAAATGGACAGCCTCAGTGTACTCCATGACTGTCTAGCTGCCATCCAGGAGTGGACAGCTAGCAACTTCCTTCAGCTGAACGCAGCCAAAACAGAGGTCATGTGGTGGCCTCAGACAGTGTGGCCTCCAGGGTGGCGGCTCACATGGGGTCACTCACGGACAACATCCGACCTAGCATGCGGAACCTTGGGGTCATTTCGACCAGTCCATGCACCTGAGAAGCATGTCAAGCTGCTAACCAGAACTTGTTTTTTCCATCTAAGGAATATTCTAAGCTGAGGAACATTGTTTCTTTTAATGAACTCGAAATGTCTGTCCACGCTTTTATTTCCAGCAGACTCGACTACTGTAATCCTTGTTTACCTGTCTGAACAAAGGTTCTGTAGACCAGTTACAGCTAGTGCAGAATGCGGCTGCCAGACTGCTCACTAGAGCTAGGAAATCATCTCACATCACCCCTATTCTGTACTCTCTGCACTGGCTCCCTGTACAATACAGAATTATTTTAAGGTCTGGTTTTCACTTTCAGAGCGTGTCATGGTCTAGCCCCCACCTATGTGTGTGAGCTCATTCGGCCTCACTCCTCCAGCCGGTATCTGAGGTCATCTGACCAGGGGCTCCTGGCAGTCCCTCGTACCCGGCTAAAAACCAAGGGGGACAGAGCTTTTGGGGTGGTGGCCCCCAGGCTCTGGAACGCTCTCCCCCAGGACTTGAGAGCCTCTACATCAGAGAATGTCTTCAGAAAACTTTTAAAGACTTACCTGTTCAGGCAGGCATTTGGCGACTTATAGTTTTTACTATTGTTGTTTTTGTGACTTGTTGTATTAATCTTTGTGATTATCTGTGATCTGTGTACTGTTGTCTTTTAATGTTTTTGTTTTTAATTCTAATGTACAGCACTCTGTGCACTAGTGCTGTGAAGAGCGCTTTATAAATAAACTTTTACTTACTTACTTACTTATATATAAACACTTTGCCTTAGTCATTGTACATATAAACTGGAGTTGACGTTAAATCGGATAATTCCCGCATGTTATTTTCTGTGATGTAAGGTGCGAATCGCCAAAACGATCTGCTTATTTTGAAAGGGTACAAAAACCTAGCCCCCAATCCCTCCTAACCCTAATCCTAACCCTAACATTAACACCAATTCTAACCTAATCCTAACACATAACAGCAAAATATACGCCAGAATCATCCATTCTAACAGGGACCATATAAACAGGCCCTGAAACCCTTCATGCTTCTGTGTTTCCTGGATCATCTAACCATGCTATATTCTTTTTTTAATGTTCTTTTCCAGCCCATTCAGGCTGTTTCTCCCCCAAGCTTTATTTATTAGGGTTAGCGGAAACAGGTGAAGATGGGGGGCAGACATACGGCAGGAAATACGTCGGTGGCGAGATTCGAACCACCGACTCACCGCGCCATTGTGTGCTTTCCAGCGCTCTGCCTAACCAACTGAGCTACTGGGCAGCACCTATATTCTTTTTTTAAAGTTATTTTTGCGGTGTAATTTTCATTGGAAAGGTTTAGTGTGAAAGTGGGATAGAGAGATCGGGGGAGAGGTTAGAACTCACAACGCTGCTGCTACCTGTGAACTAAGTCACAGGTGCTGGATGTGGGTGTCTTACCAACTGCACCACAGTGCCAGCACTAGCCATGCTATTTTAAATGTATTAGACAACATAAGAGACCCATTCAGTAAACATACAAATCCCATGTATGTTTATAAAAGGCAATGAAATGGGGATAGCATCTAAGGAGGGCGATTTATTTTGATCATCGATTAATGAGGCGTTTTTTCTCATGATAAATCTCCATGTATTACTAGCATTTCCATTTTTTTGTGTTGACATGGAAGAGCCTACTCTCTCATGCTAACTTATTGTGTTTTGGTGTCGTTGTGGGGCATATATTCAACATGTTTGAGCAGCGAATAGTCCAAACAAGTACTGATTATCAATTATCAAATTAGTTGGTCATTGTTTAATTGTTTAATCTAAGTAATATGTTTAAAAAAAATGTTTCTTTAAAAAAAAAGCACAGTGTGCACTATGAATTGAATCAATTTAATGGAGTGAGTTTCGCATCGTGACTGCCTGGCGTATAAAACTGTTGGAAAGTCTGGTGGTGCATGATGAAAGGCTTCTGAACCTCTTCCCAGCGGACAGAAGAGCAGACAGGCTGTGGGCAGGGTGACTCCGACAGTCTTCGGACAACTGAACCCCAAATTGCTCCCAGTGGCTTGTGGCGAGCACCTTGCATGGCGGCTGCAGCCATTGGTGTGTGATTTAGAGGTGAATGAAGTCCAGGTATCATTATTGGTTGTGAATGCATGTAATGCATTCCTATGTGATTCTCTGCCCCCCCAAAATGATTATTTATTTATTATTCTGCCGTTTTGTTTTTTTCCGGTTCGCTACTCCTCGGACAGCGTAATCGCAGCAGAAAAGTGCATTACGTGGTTGGACTTGTATTCCTTTTGTTACGGCCCCAGGCCTATAGATGGCACTGTGGGTGTGTATGTGTGATTCTTTGTGTGCAGAGGACTCCTCCAGCCCCTCCCACCTGGCTACAGGCTCCTCCCCCGGGCCTGATTGGAGCACCTGGGGCTAGTTTATATAATGCCTGGGGTAGCTGGCCCTAGGTCTCTTGGTTTTTTTCTCATGCTGTTGGGTAAGGTTGGATCCAAGTTCCTTGGGAACTTGGATCCTACCGCACGCATGTAGACGGTTGATGTCTAGACACCCTAGTTAGGAGATATGCCACCCCCTGTACTTTTGGTTAGTGTAGTTAGAGAGGGGAAAATTCTTACCTAGTTTAGTTAGAGCGACAAACCTTGTGTTGTAAAAGTTCTATTTATTTCTTTGATTTAGCAGATCTCGGGAACTTGGATCTGAGAGAATTGTATGTTGTTGTTTTTTGGGCCCCAACACCAAGTTGGGAGCCCAAGCCATAACACTTTTATAAGCTGGACCTCTGACGGTTTTCCGATTAAATCCCGGAAAACCAGGAAAAAAAATCCCATAGGGATAGACAGGGAGAGAATTACGCGAGGTTGCCACGAACACATTTTTTGACGTACACACATCAAATCCACGGGGGTGGTTGGCAGGCCAAATCCCAAGCGCCACTGAAAAAATGAAGCCGACCCGGTGTGGCCAGACCCAACATTCAGCAATGTAAATTCATCCCAAAGGGATTGGATGGGGGAAATATACAGACCCAACACAATGACTGCAGGCATGATCAGCCCCCACACATACACGTTAGCCTGGCATGGCCAGACCTCACACATTCATGTTAACCTGGATGACCAGACCCCACACATTCATGTTAACCTAGCATGGCCAGACCCCACACATTCATGTTAACCTGGCATGGCCAGACCCAACACAGTATGCGACATTCACAATCATGCAATTTCTTGGAATTTGAAGTTATTCCTCCCTCTTTTCTTCCCTGACTTTTCTGCAATGTGTATTTGCTGTTCTCTCTCACTTTCAATCTAACCTTGTCAACAAAAGATGGAAAATGATGCTTACAAAAAAAAAAAATCCTGAAACCCCCAAAATATTTTTATTTTTCTTTTTTGGAAAGTAAGTTGCAAAAATGACTTTGTCCAAACAACTGTTATGACCGTGCTCCATTATATATAATGGGCAGCTTTAAAAATGGGTAAACCTTACAGACACAGTAAGTAAGACATAGTGTCCAATAACTCTGGCTGAGTGAGACAAATTCCGCCGTGTTCCCAGACAAACTCCCTCCCCATTAGAGCCGTCTGTTTGTGTATTCAACCTCTTCGCCGCCGCCAGAAACCGCGCCGACCGCCCGCTGCAGGTGTTCGTCTTATCGGCTCCGCCATAAGTTATGTTTGTCTCAGACTTTCCCCGAGTACCCACCAAATGCCATGTTTGCCAGGCAGCACGTCGTGCCCGGGGGTTGTTAAGCGGAAACCTTATGACATTGCCATTTAACACAATTTAGCGGCTGATAAATTAACTCGTCTTCTTCCCCCGGCCGGTGGAGACGGTTGGTTGAGTAGCCGCGGTGGAGGCGTATTGCTTCGTGCATGGCTGCGAGGGGTCCGTGGCACTGAAGACACACCAGATGAAATAACAGGATAGCGGTCCCCTGGGGGTAAGATTCTGTTGAATTAAAGCGAGCATCGTTTTACCTGCCGCCAACCCATCGCGCCATCACCGCCAACAAATGCAGCGTTTGAGGCAAAAGCAGACCACAGTTGGAATAACAGGCCTTCTCTGAAGTTACGTGCAAACAGAAGACGCCCTTATCCAAATTTAAGAACGCTCATATGCACCAACGCCTGTCTGAAGGGTTTAAACTGCAGGGCTGGAAGTGACTTGTATCGAAGTAATTATTTGATATAATATATCTTGTATTAGGGGTTGGCCCTGTGGCGTAGTGGTTTAAGACGCGGTGTTGAGAGGCAGCCCCACACATAGTCTTGTCGCTGTGGCTCAAGACCATGGCACATGCAGCACCGTGAGATCGCTTCCCCTCACGGTCATATACTGCACGTCCGCTGGTCCCCGCTCTCTGGTCCCCCCTTCAACACCAACAAAGAAGTCCGAGACTGCGATTTTTGTATCATTGACAAAAACACCCTCTCGCGACCCCTCTCTCACAACTAACCCTTGTCAATAAAATGGAATGGAGCTTGTGCCCTGAAATATTCACATGGTGCAACAATTATAAGAAATGAATCTCGTCAACTGAAAATATAGTCAGAGACCTTGGCTGTGTCCGAAATCGCTCCCTAACCCCTAGCCCCTAGCCCCTAGATAGGGCACTGGCTATATAGTCCACTCAATCTCAGCGACGAGATTTCGGACACTAGAATCGGCACTGTTAACTTAAGTCACCGCTGTAGCATAGTGACGTCATTGTCTGTCGGCATTGGCCGTAGCATTCGCATGCTTTTTTTTAATAATAAATGTATACTTTATCACAGAAAATCAATTATACTCACATTTATAATTATTTGCCACCGTCGGTTGCTGGTGCGTCCTGACGCCGTCCGCCATTGTTTTTGTTTTGG
>OMKY01077913.1:2862-16456 GCA_900302395.1 Bregmaceros cantori | reverse complement strand
TGGCAGTACGCAAGTATGGGGCTTGATATGTGGCGGAACTGTCTTTGATCTAACGAGTTTGTTGTTTTGTTGAGTCGAGCCAAGTGCTATTCTATGTTCTTACAGTTGCAGCTTTGTTTGAACCCCTATCTGTTTATCTGTTTGTTATGTGTGTTTGTGTGTGTGTGTGTGTGTGTGTGTATGTGTGTGTGTGTTTGAGTGTGTGTGTGTGTGTGTGTGTGTGTTTCTTTTAGTTCTCCTCAAGACCATCTCAAACAGCCTCTCTGTGCAGCGAGGCTGTGTGTCTCTCTCCTGTTCTTACTCTCCTCCGGGATTCTGCAGTCGTCGGGGGGTGTTCAGGGTGCGTGTGGCTGTGTGAGTGGGTGTGCCTGTTGTGTGCGTCGGTGCATCTATCTGTGTGTGTGTGTGTGTGTGTGTGTGTGTCTGCTATGGGCGGGTGTGCCTGTGTTATGTGTATGCGTGCCCTGTGAGCATGTGAATGTTTGTCTGTTTGTGTATCTGTGCATGTGTGTGTGTGTTTGTTTGTTTGTGTGTATGTTTAAATGTGTGTGTTTCTGTGTACCTGTTTGGGCATGCATACCCTACAGTTGTCTGTTCTGTGTGAGTGTATCGCGCACGCATGTGTGTGTGTGTGTGTATGTGTGTGTGTGTTTAAATGAGTTTAGTGTGTGTCTGTCTTTATGTGCCTGTCTCCAGAGATGGGCAGTAACGCATTACATTTACTCTGTTACAATTTTTTGGTGTACTTTTTTACTTTTGGAGTACATTTTTCACAAGTTACTTTTTACTTTTACTCGAGTAAATTTGAGGTGAAAAATAACTACTTTTCACTGAAATGTAAAAAGTAAAAAGTACTAGTTACATTAACTTGGCCTTTAGCGACACCCGTTGGGAACTGTTGGGCTCTCGGACGCTCTCTCGGGCATTTTCTCTCTCTGTCTCTCACTCTCTCTCTCTCTCGGGCTCTTTCTCTCTCTAATATTACACACATACACAAATTACTTCTTCCATGAGGATATGAAAAGCAGGGTGATTTCTGGGAATCAATGAGGGGCATTCAATTACATTTTGAAAAGAGAATTTGTTCTAATTTATTTCATTTTTTTACTGAAAGCTACTCAGTACTTTCACTACTTAAGTAACTTTTTTGTGGAATACTTTTTTACTTTTACTTGAGTAACTATTTGGATGACTACTTTTGACTTTTACTTGAGTAATATTTTGCTGAGGTAACAACACTTTTACTTAAGTAATTTTTATGGCTACTCTGCCCATATCTGCCATGGTTAGACGAACAGGAAGAGAGCAATACTTGCATAATATCATCTGTCTAAATGTTTTCTATTATTGATTTATCAAGGTAATATGGGGACAGAGGGCAGCCTAACTGTTAAATGTGCCCTTATATAATGCACATGAAGTGGCAAAATATACCACTTAACTGTAACGTATACTTCACCGTACGTGATACCAGCAAAATGTCTGCCGCGACATCACGTGCAACAGCCCTATTGAGTAAGAATAATTAGTAAGATACCATTGGATTTTTTTTATTTGGATTTTGAATACTTTAGTAACCCCAAATGGGAAATGATGTGCACATCCACACACCGATGTCGGCGGCTGCCCTGAAAGGCGTTCAGCCAACGACGCATTGGGAGCAATTTGCGGTTCAATGTCTTGGAGACTGACCCTTTGCTCTTCAACCCACTGAGCTACAGCCAGCCTCTAAAAGAAAGCAAATACTTCACGAATTAGCATGCCGTCGTTTTTGGCACCTTGTGAAAGATCTCATGTCCTTACCATTTTCACATATAATAAGACATTCCATTGCCTCTGAATGTGTGACTATGAACCTGTACGCCAAAGTGCAGAATACTTTAATTTAAAAATTCCTTTATTACATCACAATATCAATAGAAATGTCAATCAGTGCTCGTGTCAGGAGACAAGAGACAGGAAGTGATGTCAGCAGACAGGAAACAGGAAGTGATGTCAGAGACGGCGCTATCCCTTTGCATGCTGTGTGAATAATACTTCAGCGTTTATGGTAAAATAGGGAAAGGGTACTATAAGTTCTTGTGGGATTAACATTAAAATTGAGACCCTCTAATTTAGACCCTTAGACATTTTTAGACAATTGAGAAAAATGTTTAGACAAACTTCAAGACCTTCCAAAAAGGACAAAGTGGAACAAGAAGAAGGCAGGCAAGGCAGCCCCACAGTCTCGTCACTGTGGCCTAGGACCACAGCGCATGCAGCAGCGCGAGTTCGCTTCCCCTCACGGTCAGATACTGCACATCTGCTCGTCCACGCACTCTCACGCGACGATTGGGAAAAATCTGGGGTGTCGGAGCCGGGATTCAAACCACCATCCTTATGGTTTACCAACTGAGCCTCCGCCAGCTTAGTCCTATTACGAATAGATTAATTAAAAACAAAAAGCTGCACACACAGATATACATTAAGACAATTCATTTATTATTTTTTGTTATTTTCACTTGAAATATTTCCACACCACTTGATTCACAGAACCAGTGTCTTCATTTTAATAAGGTCAATGTTAAAAAAAATGCAAATCAAATAAACAAATAAGATTTTACAAATAAGCCGCCCCCCCCTCCAAGTGTTTCATGTTAAAACGAGTGCAAATCTTCAGTGAAAGCAAAAATAAAAAAAATGAGTGCAAAAGTAAACTTTCCAACACCACACAACAAGAAAATACTTAACCAAAAACACACATAACTCACGGCTGTTCGGAAAGTCTGACTGTCTTCAAATGTCCTAACGGAGAGAGACGGTAGACTTGTGTAATTAGGTCTAAATTGATACTTTTTTGAATGGTTCTCAACTTCCCATTAAGGCAACCCAACAATGTCATTGAGTTTGGAATTGGAACCATCATTTGGTCTGGAGTTCAGTTGTTGAGTTGAGTAAGCAGGTTGTAGAAAACGTGTGTCAGTTATCAAATCACAGCGCAGTAGGTGTGACAAGTGGCGTGGAGGCCCACCTCTCAACTCAAACAAAGCCCCCCTTAACGGGGTGCTGATTGGATCGCTTGAACGTAGACAATCCGATTTGCTGGCCTGGTTGGTCCAGACCCACCGAACCGTCCTGCCGCTAATAGGATCTTGGAAAAGTTAACAATAAGTTAAGATAATTGCAAACTTTTAACGATTAACGTTTCAGAAGGTTAATAATCGTCCCGAATTTAAATGAACAATGAACAGATTAATCGGCAGTAAAAATGTATTAATCGAGCCCTAATTTCTACACATGGTTTTAAATCGCTGTCGTCTTTGCCCCTCAGCCAACAATCCTTCAGCCTCGAGTTAAATACAGAGTCCTGCTTTCCTTGAGTCCAATTTGGAAAAACCAACAAAAAATATATATATTTTTGCGACCCTGATACATGCATATTCTGCCCCACACTTTGATAATAAGACAAATGACGACCATGCGATCAGAAAAAGGCATGCGTCACGCAGCGCGTTAGTGACTAAACTTAATCAATTATCATTGATTAAACAATAACAACTAATTTGATAATCGATTAATCGGCAGTGTTCCTTGTTTGGCCAATCTTCCGCTCAAACGTGTTGAATATATGTTGTTCCCAATACCAGTCTTCATTCCCAGTGTCATGACCCTGCTACTATAAAGACAACATGTAAGCTTGGGTGAAAACCCAATATGTTAGAATTTAGCACGGAAGAGTAGGCTCTTTCATGGTAATGTTAAGAACATTGAAATGTCAGCAATGAGTAGAGATAGCGAAACAAAAAAAACTTGCAATATTAATATTGCTATCTTTTAACATTAATTCACACTAATAATCAACCTGATTTTAATTGAAAAAGGAACTGATTAATAGATTAATCATCCATAAAAGTGGGCTATTAAATCGATGATCAAAATAATCGTTAGTTGTAGCCCTAGATTAAAACAAAGGCTACTGGAAACAAAAAGTGCTTGTTGCTATGTTGACCGCTAAAGTTGGATCCAGTCATTGAATGGAAACTTGATTTACATCGAGTTCCCACCATTACCTCTCGTGACAAACCAAATGACATTTATTCTTCTTAAATTAAAACAATACCAACTTAAGCTGGAGGTTCATGCATTGGGCAGACTTCACAACACACCATCTGGCAAAGTTCTGAATGTTCTGACGCTCTAAGCGGTCCAAAAGACAAGGTTTTTTCACAAAGTTCAAATTTGGATTTAATAAAAAAAAAAAAAATCTCCCTGCGTCAGCGCCATTTTCCATCTTTATGGAATAGGATTGAAGAGATCAGGGTAGTCATCGCAGACAGCCGACGAGAGGAGGAGAACTCACGGCACTGCGGACAGTCAGAACACAGTGACGTAACCCGGATCTACCGGCTGGACAGCTGCAGTGTGAATGCAAAGGCTTTCGTCGCGCAAGGGTGGCGATAAAGACACAAAATGAGTTCCGATTCAAAAAACAGACACTCGATGAGAATAAATAGTTATTTTGAATATCAAAAAATAAGTTACAATGAAGGTTGTAATCACAAAAGAAAAAAATACACATCGAATGTGTGCGAGCCACAGGCACAACTCAAACCGGCCTGGAGAGAAGACCGAACGTGGCACAGTTCACTTGAAAGGACGACTTTTGAACAAAATGGCTTTCACATTAATACCCATGAGGTGGAAGGACTATCGCACACACGCAGAAAATTAAAAAACTCACTGGCTGTGTCCGAAATCACTCCCTATTCCCTATATAGTGCACTACATAGGGACGCCGTTTTGTCAGGGGTGTCCGAATTCTCCATGTACCCCATATAGTGCACACAATACACCACAAAAAGTAGTTAGCATCGATGTACGCTAGTCGAAGCAATATAATCCATAATGCATTGCAAGATGCATTAAAAATAACCTAAACTCCAAACATAGCGCAGTGGGAGTCAATAGCGACTGATCATGGCTAATAGTTATAAATGTAATAATAGTTATAAATGTTCTTTTCACTTTCTCTGATGATTGTTGAACTTTATGTTAATAATAAATGTAAATATTCACTTTTGTTAGTCGTACCTAAAAGATAAGATACACTATTCCAAGTGTAAAATAAAAATAACTTGTTTGAATGATTACATTATATTTAGCATTCTTTCTACTTTTCCTCACATCTGAATTGAACTCTAAAATCCAGATTTCAGAGACAGAAATCTTGTAATCAGTCCTAACATGGTTATAGTTAGCCTGGCAAGCCAGACCCAGTTAATCGTTCACGCTTGCGTGGACAAATCGTTTGGTTTGGCTTGTCAGGCATTACTAGCAGAGAACAGATGATTTCTAGAGGATGGAATTACACAATAATCACATTCAGAGTTAAAAACAAACCTCCATGCACGGAACACAGGCCTTGAACGTAACATTGTTGTTTTTTTTTTTATCCGTTGAAAGGTGCAATCCAACATCTTCAATGAGTTTTCTGTGTGTCCACTGCCGTTTTAATTCACATTAAAATGTTTTAGCCATTCGAGCCAAAAAAGTAAAAAAAAAAATCTCCAATCTGATCTATTTTTTATTTTTTTTATTCCATTTTAAAACTTTTTATTCTTAATTCCTTTTATCCCGATGATTCGTTTCACCTACTAGTGGGATGGCTAACAATCTGTCTGTCATGTAATGAGGAACATGCTTAAAAACCTGCTGCCCCTACAAAATGAAGTTGAACTTGAATAATTTCAAATCTGTTGTATTTGGACTGTGACATTAAATATATTTAATGTCAAGATGTTTGTTAAAACTCTATTGACTTTGGGGCACAAACTGCGATCCAACCAATCACAAAGGGAGGTGTGGTTGTTTTTTTTGTCATTGAAAATATTCGGATTGCATCTTTATTGCATTATAGAGTACGTACAAACTTTTTCTGTTTTGATGTACCCATATGGCGTTATGTGTACCGAGTATTTTTGGTTAATACATGTTGACAAAATATTTTGGCATGAGTTGTTAATACACAGACAACCTCGGAGCTGGTGCGAGTAAAATAAATACTGTTTCTTCTTTGTGATGTCCAGTCACGAATAAATGAACATCAGCGATCGAATGAAGCGTTTATTGCATCGACTTTATTTTTATTTGAATTCTAGTGCCGACTTTCTGACTGCTCAGGTTTTCTCGAGTGAATTAAAATCCATACTGGTATGGTCAGCTCAAAGCTATGCGTTTTACAAAGCTTGCAGCGTGAGGCGATGTTCTATAAAAGAACAGATCTATGTAGAATTTCAAAGATGATTTCATGTAAAGGATGGCGATTTCAATACCGAGCTCATTGAAACTGACTTTTGACTAGCCTGGCAAGCCAGACCCAATGCATCGTCCACGAATTGCACCGCGATGTGCAATTCGTGGACGATGCATTGGGTCTGGTTTGCCAGGTTTGTCTGGTTTTGACCTGACGGTTACTGCAAGGCATCGACGAGCGTGCATTTGGGTCTGGAGTCGATGGGATTGAAAAGGGGTGTGACGTGTGGTGGGAGGGGCATTAAAAATAAAGTTATCCAATCACAGCACAGTAGGCATGAAAAGTGATGGAGTAGGAAGCATCTCGTCTCGCAGAGAGCCCGCCTCAACGTGGCTCTGATTGGTCGGCAGAGAAGGAGCCGAGGATCGGATTTCTTGATTGGACGGACTCCAGAGCCAAACGCAAGTTTGAACGATTCATTTGGTCTGGCTTGCCAGGCTCGTGACTTCCAGTACATTCCACAACGTTAAAGAAATGATCTAGTTGAGCAGCTGGGAGTAGGAGGAATCCAAATGTACGTTTAATTCCCTTCAACTTGAGTTCTGCTTTGGACGCCGTCTTCCGAAGCGGCATCTCGTTGTGACAAACATCAACCATCATATCTTCTAGAAGTTTCTATGATGTACATTATATAATTACCTCATGTTCATTTCCTGATTTGACTGTTCTGAACAATTCTAATTACTACTTAATATTATGTGACTGGTTCCAGCAGTTGTAGTTTATATCGATGGTGGTGGCAAGTTTACCCCAGGGCTTGTGAGGCCTGAATCGTTTTTTGCTTCCTCATCGAGAGTGTCCACTGTCCAACAAGTTTACTTTTTAATCTCAATCACAGCCTTCAATCACTCCTAACCGTCGAAATGTACAGAATTGGGAAATGGCTAGTTTCAGCATGAATATCCTTTTTCCAAGATTGAGAAACTCAACTTCAAAAGTCAATTGGGATTCAGCCTTTGTTACCCTTTATGGAGCCAGAATAATGTCGTATTTTGTGTTTCAAACCATGGATCAGCGGTGAAAAGTATTATTTTAACAAAAATGTTTCACAGTATTCAATGAGGTCTAGTATTTTATTAACAAGTGTGCACGATACTTAGTCAGTTAATTTTGTTCATCAAACAGTTGAAAACATAATAAAACATGAATAGTAGTTATTATTATAATTATTATCATTATTACTATTATTAAATTCCTTTTTTGGACCATTTTTTAAAAATCCATCTGATGTTAATTGTTAAATCATGTGGATCAGCTCAAATAAAAAAGAATCTACTGGAATATTCATTCATTCAAGTTAATTGTTACACATTTGCTACATTCTATTTACAAAGACATTTAACACACGTTGTAGACCTAATTAACTTTCCTAATTAGCAGTGTGAGAGGGAACATCTTGCATATTGTGGAGGTGATTTCACTACAATACGATGGTTTGCTTTTATGGTAAAACGGTCACCATGAAAGCTGGTTAGTAGGTAGTCATTCTAGCTTATCGACGCAGGCCTCTCCAAGAACGCCGCCGCCGAAGGACGGAGAATCTCATCCGGAAAGTTCCGGTTTTAAAATCACAAGACTTGACGCCGCGATCCCGACTTCAGGACATCGTTTCAGCAGCACAGAAGTAAGCAAACCGGTTTTCAGTCCGTCCTCAGAGGTTGAAAGTGGGGTCGTACTTGTGAACCTCCAGGAGCAGACGATCTCGGTCGGCCTGAGCGCGTCGGAGCGAGGCCCGAGACTCCCGGAGTTTGGCCTCCACGGCTGCAGGTTCCTGAAACGCACCACGACGCATGTAATCAGATTACACACAGAGTACCGCCCTGAACATAAAAAGATGACATAGTAACTAGAGGTGTCACAATTACCGTGGGAGAATATTTGAACAGTCAGATAACAGTCTGGATTTCAAAACACATAGATTTCTGCATGCCGTGAATGACCACCAGACTCCAATGGGTTTGATTGTGATGGGCTTTGTTGATCATCAGTCCTAGATCATTTCTCTTTGATCATTCCATGCCCCCAGATCAATGCTCCTCTCATCAATAAATACTGTCATGCTGGCCCCCTCCTCCCCCTCCTTCTCCCAGTCAGCTGTTGTCTAGAATTGGTGCATGCCCACCAGCAACCTGCAGGTCGCCCACATGCTCACACACACACACACACGAACAGAAGTGTTCACACACTTGTTTTTTTCCAGCCCATGCAGGCTAAAACTGCGGGCCGAAATTCGTCCAATCTGGCAACATTGCCCATCGGACGGGTGAAAGTTTTATCAGACGTGTTAAGGGTTATCTATCATGCAGATCTAATAAAAACGCAACTTAAAAACCACAATTTATCTCAGAGGAGGATTTTTTTTTTTGTGGGGGGCAAAACCGTGCAACCCTAATTTGGACGTATGTGTTTTTAAAAACCTAGAATGGACGTGACGAGGACAGCACGGTGTAAAACATTGCCGAGAGTGGACAGCGACTGTCACAATCTAAGATTAAGACTTTTAAATTGTCAATCTTATGAGAATATGGCTCTCTGCCTGTTCGTCTGACCGCGATGTGACCCCCAAAATGTCTGCCACCCCCAAGCCGTGATGTCATGCTCAAGCGTTATTGGAACCCAGCGCAAGTCAAAGGTCATATCCGTCGTACCTCACAGAGCAGCTGGGCCTCAGGTTCCTCCGTACAAGCCGGTCTCGGACAGTGGCCCTTCCCGGCTGAAAATGAAAACGCTTTAAATCAAACAGTTGTAGAACCAGTTCATACAAATCATTTGTTCCTAAACTCTAAATCCGTGGCGAGTCCACGTTTATCAGAGAAACACCACGAACTAGCAAATGTAAATTCAATTTTAAACTGCAATAAAAAAGTATTTTTAAAGACATTTTTAGGCCTAAAGTTGTAGTTTCTGGATTTAATTTTTTACATTTTTAAGACTTGAGACAACATTCTGATTCAAGCGGAACAAAAACTGTAAAGGTGAAGGGAGAGGGGGTCACCTGTCAGCGTGAGGCTGCCGTCGTCGGCTAGCTGCATCAGAAGTTGGTCCAGGAGGAAGGTGGCGGGAACGGGCTGAGGAGACGTGGGGTAGACTCGTGGTCCATCATCCTGCAGGATCAGAAGGAAAATTAAATGCATTTTAATTCACTCAAACTATCAGCACAAAGGCTGCTGCGCTCACTGGTGACATCAATCTTTCTGCTTGTAAGACCCTGAGGGCAAAACTAGAGAGAAGAATTCAGGCCACAGAGATGAGTTTCTGCACGCTCCTCGGCATCTCGCAGAGTGAACACATCACCAATAAAGTGAAAGCCAGAATAAAACAAGCCATCGGACCATATGAAGATCTGCTAACCACAGTCAAAAAACTAAAATGATACGGACGTGTCACAAGATCCCAAGGACTCTCAAAAAAACAATCCTTCAAGGCACAGTGCCAGCTGGAAGGAGGAGAGGAAGACAGAGAAAGCGATGGGAAGATAACACCAACCAACCACAGAGAGAGATGGAGAGCTGTAAAGTCTTCACGGTCGTTGGTCTGGATTGAGCAGGGTGAAGAAGGGGGAGGATCCAAATAAAGTTATTAAATCACAGTGAAGTAGGCGTGACAAGTGGTGGGGAGTACAAGGAGCATTCTTTAAAAAAAAAAAAAAAAGATGTGTTTAACAAACTAGGGCCAATATGCCCATGTCTCGCCCAAACCTCTGCCTTCACAAGGCTCTGATTGGACCAAACGAATGACATGGTTGGGTCTCTGCTTAGTCCAGACCCAGCGACCATGAAGGCGAGCAATGCATGAACGATTCGTTGGTCCTGGCTTGCCAGGCTACTCACCTTGATGGTGAGACGAGTATTGTTGATGTGCATCTTGAGGGCGGGTGCATCTCCTCCCAGCTCGTCGTCCAGAAAAGGTCCCAGACTAGCCAGGGTGGAGGTCAGAAGTTCTGCCTGGACGTCCTTCACGCAGACCCATAGAGGACCCGAGTCGGAGCCCGCCGGGCCGCCGCAGGCCCGCAAACACACCGCTGGACTCCGCCGCCCGGGAGACTCTACAGGACACCTGGGAGACGCTGTGCATACACATGTTTATCAGTGTTACTGCATCGCTAAATTAAGTGTAAATTAAGTTCCAGTTTCCAATAAGTTCACATCATGAAAATCAATACTTTTGGTGGACATTACAAGATGATACATGGTATTAACTATCAATACTATGTAAGGACGATCGTACCTGATGGAGCACTGAGCAGCTCAAACATCTTCAGGTTGCCCAGCTGTGCGGTGCAGAGACTAGAGGCCTCCACTGCCACCACATGTTCTCCTCCAGGCTGGGCCTCCATCACTCCAGACACTCCTCTCAGCATCAGGACCAGCACAGACCACTAGAAGAACATCACACAGTCATAACATGAGCGCCATCACAGACCACTAGAACTAGGGGATTGGCGATTTGAAAATTCCCCATCACGATGATCGTGCCCCCAAAAATAGCGTTTGACAATTTACAACTTAAGAGCCTCGTCCAAGAGCCTTGTCTCTGTTTCAATAAATTCCATGCCGGTAAGAAAGAGGGCATGATTTTTTTTATTGACAATGTCACGATTAATCAAAAATACTTAAAACACGATTGACAATCAAATCTAAAATCGCCACACCCGTAACTGGAACATCACACACCCACAACAAGAGGACAAGAAGGACAGTGGTTGAGTTCCCACCGTGTGTTCACTGATGTCTTCGCTGCTCTGAGACAGAGAGCTGAGCTCAGCTGAAGACCCCCCTTCTGTCCCCGGGACCGGGCTGCTGACTGGAGCGCTGCTGGGCCGCATGGAGTCCACACCGGGATCTGGAGCAAATAGGAGATGATTCCAAGTCAGGATGAGTCTTCGGCTGTGTTCCAATTCACCGTCGTCACACTGTGATATACGTTTTGGACTCCATCCTACCAAGAGGGGATATTCGGTGCTTTCAGCACAGCCCCCTGGCGGTCAATCGGGATTCATATAATCGTAGTTACATTCACAACTTCCATTCGAAGTCGTCTCTCCATCCTACCTCCTTCCAAGAGTACTATGAAGTTGTCGCTCCCGTCGCTGGTCACGGACAGTCGGTCGTCTGGCAGGCTTCCGTCCAGTAGAGAACCGTCCAGGGACAGCTGGGAGGAAGAGTTCTTCATCATAGAGAGGAGGCTGGGAGATGATTCACAGCCCTGGTGAGCTAGGTCCCTGTAGACACACAACATGAAAAGACCAACACTTGTCATTGCTAATAACGTGAGATATTAAGTCTTCTCACGTTTTCCCAACAAGTCACGGTTTGCAGAATGCACGTTGGATCATTTTCCAAATCATCACAAGTCATCTTACAAGGTTGATCAGACGGAGGGGATGTATTCACCAGGGTTTATTCACGACACTTCATTTCAATTGTCTGTTAACGTCAATTAAAA
This sequence comes from Bregmaceros cantori, assembly GCA_900302395.1. Taxonomy (NCBI): domain Eukaryota; kingdom Metazoa; phylum Chordata; class Actinopteri; order Gadiformes; family Bregmacerotidae; genus Bregmaceros; species Bregmaceros cantori. Next base: position 4,719 of record OMKY01077913.1, on the reverse strand, counting down.
TAATAGAAGAAAAAAACTGCCAACGGACCCGGAAACACTTCATGGAAGTTCTGTGCCAAGAACACCAGGGCTAGAGCATTCTACATGGAGAGAGAGAGAGATTCTACACGGCACTATGACCTGGATTTCACATCTTTTCGAATCAGCAATTTCAGTTAAATATATCATACAGCAGACAAACACGGCGGGATTTGAGAATTGAAATTACATTTATACGATTTACATAAGCTAAAATGTCAGGCCAACAATGGAAACACGATAGTGAAGCAATAAAAAAGGAAACAAGAGCAGAATTATTGCAGAAAACACCCAAATTAACTAACATGTGGAGTAGTCCAGCAGTTACACGGCTCACCGCCATGTGCTGTAATAATATGAAGGGCCTCATCTTGCTAATTAGCCCTCAAAGTGTTAATGTGGCGCTGACGACGGCGATAGGACGACGATACGACCATGATACAACAACGTTACAACAACACCGATACAACAACGATACAACAACGATAAGACGGCGATACGAGAACGTAACGGAAAAGGTGTGTGGACACAGCCTGACTCACCGCGGCTGCTGCTGGGTGAACAGCTTCCCCATGGGCGACCCTCGACTCAGCAGACTGAAGGCATCCTTGGTGATGGAAAGTGCGCCCTTGGTGAGGTCCAGTGAGGCGCTGAGCGCGTCTTTGGTGGCGTCCTTCGTGGCATTGAGGGCGTCTTTGGTGGCGTCCTTGGTGACGCTCAGAGCGTTGGAGAGATCGCCCTCCAGGCTGAACGACGAGGGGCCGTGAGGCAGCTCAGAGGACCGCTCCAGAGGAGGGGACAATGTGGGCGGACTTGGAGAGGACCTGAGGTCAAAGGTCACATCGACATTCTATTAACGTTTTTCCTTTTCAGTTTTCGACAGGTCACCATTCTTAGAATTAAGGACGAGCGATTACGTCACTTGTGTTCGAGTCCGCTTCCAACGCATTGCAACCAATGCAATGAGTCCTTTGGAGGAGCTCATTATACGTAGTAGGCGCAGCCTCGAATGTCAACAGCTGCGTCGACCAGCGCGTGTGCGTTCCATTAAGCTACAAGTTGGTGCCTTAGAGATAATGCAGCCCCCCCATTTGCCTATACGTGGTCATGTGGTTCTACAAGCAGCGTCGCGAGGAATCTCGGACGCATCAACTCGGTGCAAAGGAAACACAACATTGAAATACTCATTTGACAAATATTTCAGGCAACTTGAATGGAACCTGAATGGATATGTAGTGAAATCACCATTCCCGCCCGGAATGCAGTCGATGGTCAGGTCTTCTCGTCCAACAGAAGCCAAGCAAGATGGCGTCTTTTCATCTTGTCGGATTGCGGTAACTTGGGTTTCCATTTGGGGAAACGAAAGAAATGCAACTCTTGTGCGATGCTGCTCCCCAGCCTTTAATGCAGCAGTTATTCCCAGGAATGACAGCTTTTGGCTGCGCTGAATGCAGGAATGTAAACAATGTCACGTGTATCCATGCAACTCTACCCGACAGGAGGAGGTGCCACTGCTCACTCGGGCAGAATTTTTGGAAGCGTGTGACGCCATGATCTAGTCTCTAGTAAACTTTACAATATTTTCAAAGTATCTCGTGTTTGGATCAGGATGTTACAACACAGGCCAACAATATCCAATCATTTTACCCAAATACCCTGCTGTGTTTGAATCCAGGAACGTCTCGTACCCGGGCTCAGGGTCCAGTTCTCCTTCCTCTAGGGCCTCGCAAGCCTCCTCCACCAGACCTCCGTCCGCCTCGGCCTCCTCTTCAGACAAGATCTCGTCAGGAATCTTCTCCACCGGCTGCTGCAGCTCAGACAGGCCGTTCACTGGGGGGG
>OMKY01077854.1:2180-28066 GCA_900302395.1 Bregmaceros cantori | reverse complement strand
CCTGAAAGACAGGAATTAGACAGCTTCAGTTGTACAAACTGTTGTGTTTAGCGGCCAATGTTTGGAGCTACATCTGCAGGTGTAGAACCTAGCTCTGCTGGCCATTGAGTGGACACTGGTCAAGTCCTTGGAAAAGACACCAAGCTGGTAAGACAGGGTCACAGACCTTGAAACGCAGGGAGGGTTACGTATAAATAGACGCGCTTTATGATGCAGAACATCAAATTGGGCTTCCCCTCCTTAAAAGTCCAGCATCCGCCACTGGAGTACATATATGACTTCCCTCGCTGTCTTACTTGTCTATTTAACGGGACAGCACACACCTATTGCATTATTTTAAAAGTATAGAGGTAACTTGCTCTGAGCTATTCCACACCCAAATGTTCTAGTGTAGATCTTTGCCCCACAAACGCATGTTTCAATAATCTGTGTAAACCGTTCCAATTACTCATTTTTGACTGTCTTACCAGCCATCACATTGGTCCAGAAAAAAACATGTCATCAGTTTTGAAATGTCAGCCACCCGTTTTTGGCGCATAAACTCGTCCTCAACATTCCAAGTGGATCTCAAATGAATTGAATTTTCTAATGAAATAAATATTCAGCCTGGATCCCGACAGTCAATTAGTATACTTGATTACCGACAACAGGATATAATAATAATAATAATAATAATAATAATAATAATAATTATTATTATTATTATTATTATTATTATTATTATTATTATTATTATTATTATTATTATTATTATTATTGTTGTTGTTGTTGTTGTTTTTGTTGTTGTTCTTGTTCTTGTTGCTGTTGCTGCTGTTGATGTTGTTATTATTGTTATTATTTAGTAATAGTAGTAGTAGTAGTAGTAGTAGTAGTAGTAGTAGTAGTAGTGGTAGTAGTAGTAGTAGTAGTAGTAGTAGCAGTAGTAACTTAGTCGTAATAGTATTTTTGTCACACACCAGTAGAGTGGCCTTGCTATAGTTAACACGACAGGTGCGCTAATAAAACTGACCCCTAGGTGGCGAGAGAGCCCCATAAAGCTCCAACACACGCTCGTTCGCAGCAACGAGGAAGTTGCGGAAAGAAAGTGGAGTCACGTGGGCGAGACCCCGGCGGTCTGTCGATTTGTTGTGACTGCAGTTTTCCGGACGTCTCGAACGTTCCAAACACCGATAACGCGTAGACCGTTAGCTTAAACTACAATGTCGGGCATCAAGGAGAGCAACGCGCGGGGTGGCGACATGTTCCGCGAGCTGGGCAGTGACAGCGACGAGCACGCGCCCACCGAGGTGGAGAGCATGTGTATGAACTGTCACGAAAACGGAATGACGCGCTTGCTGCTGACGCGGATTCCTTTCTTCAGAGAGGTCAGCTTTAACATGTCATGTGTGTCTGTATGGACGTCATTTGGAGTTTAAACGTTCAAGTTCAAATGTCTTCTTTTCCAATATGAGTGTACTGATTTCCAAGCTTCCTTCATCATACTCCACGATCTTCGCTTGTGTCAGAATGTTCAGCAACGTGGGTCATCATCTTGAAGCGTACTTTCACTATAAATACACATTTGCGTTAATTGGCATTCTGGGAATAGTTCATGTGGTCACTCAAGTGATGTCTTCGAAGGGAAAGACATTCTTCTAGCGTCGGCATGCTAAGAGTAAAACAATCTTTGTAGAAAGTAGGTGCACAGTCAAGTTATTTGTCGCTGTTATTTGTCCCTGATAGTAGGTAGGAGAACTGCCACTTCACCCATCAGTGTCATCACCCTAACTTCCTAGGCCATACAAGACGTGTCTGAGCAAGTCTGTGTAGTTTAGATTACAACATTCCCTCGGGGAGATGGAAGTAAATATACTTAAAATTTACGATTTGTATTAGTTTTGTCAGTGTCGTTATTATATCAAGGTTTGTAGCTCATGGCCAAACCGCCTCATGCTGCCTGCAATGTTCTACCTCCAGCCGCTCCAACCCCTGGAAATTTGATTTTTGGTGAATATTGTCCCATGGAAAAATCAAAATAAATAGGAAAAACAAAATAAAATTTGGAGATTTAAAAAAGATCATATTGGCAACAATTGCTACTGGTTAATCAACCTATCAAATGTTGGTGATTAATTCAAAAATTGATTATCGATTTTAATTGGTTGCAGTTCTATCAGTGTGTCTGCTGCAGCAGTGGACTATTTTGCCGTTAGTGCCGCTTCTCCATTTTGTATTGACGGAATTAGTTGCAAACTGGGTTGGAGACATTGCAGAAAATCTGACGAGGGACGTAGAACTCATGGCACTGCGAGCGCTGTGATCCTAAGCCACAGCGCCATTAGTATGAATCGGGCTCATCTCTGAGTGCAGTTTGCACAAAACTCCCTACTCCCTAGTAGTTTTGAAATGCATTTTGAATGCAAAGGGAGCACATATTTTATCAACGATAAAATGAACTGTGCAAATCATTTTTGCCACAAATTCTTAAAGGAAACGCTCTTTGTTGGGTTTCTCACTCTCCCAGGTGATTGTCAGCTCCTTCCGCTGTGACAACTGTAACTGGACGGACACAGGAATACAGTCAGCCAGCAATATTCAGGACAAGGGCGTTCGCTACACACTGAATGTCTGCAAACGACGAGACCTGGACCGTGAGGTGGTGCGCTCAGACAGTGCTGTCACCACGATCCCAGAGCTGGGCTTCGAGGTGCGTCATTGCGTGTTTTGTTTTCATGCTTTTATTTTTAACGTTTTATTTCTTCATGAAAACTGGCAAATCAACCACTCAGATGGTCCGCAGAAGAATTGCAGTTTTAAACTGGGGGCCCACGAAAGGACTGAATGTGTTGATACATGCATTGACAGTTTACCACTTGGGTGCAGTATTTGAGTTTTTCAAGGAATTAAACGCCAACCCTGGCACCGTTTTAATTAACTGTCCATTGACCATTTTTAGATGACAAATTGTATCATTCTCAAAATGTATCCAGAATATCCGATCAAGGTATTTATAACAACGATTGATTGAGCAATCCCTCAATTCCAAAGTACTGAATGCTAAAGTTTTTTTTTCCAGGTCCCTGCCTTCACCCAAAAGGGTTCTCTGTCTACCATTGAAGGTCTTTTGGAGCGTGCGGCAGTAGGCCTCGAACAGGACCAGCCGATACGGCTTCACACCTGCCCAGATGTCCACGCCAAGATTGAAGAATTTGTGGCCCGGCTGCGGAAGCTCAAGTCAGGCGATGAAAAGTTCACCCTGGTGGTGGAGGACATCTCTGGGAACAGCTTTGTAGAGAACCCCAACGCACCTCATCAGGACAAGGACCTCACTGTTGCCCACTTCAAACGTACCCCGGAGCAGAATGAACAGCTGGGATTGAATCCCGTGCTAGAGGTATGGTCTATACCGTTTGTGGGCACTAATGTTGCACCGATACCAGTATCGGTATCTGCTCCTTTTTTGTGGTATCGACAAGTACCAACTCCTAGTATCGAACCGCTGCTATTTTTCCGACACTGTACGGCAGAAACTGGTTCAGCCTGCTGACTGCCCGCCCCCACTGTACCACCCGCCTCACCCCACCCCCAGACCCTATAACAGTCTTTCTCTCCCTTACTGCAAACCAGAGATCACACACACACGAATGACACCCAACACGCTTATTAACCTGATTGCATCATTGAAACACGTCTTTTAAACCTACTCTCCCAAACGTGTATTCTAAACACGCCATCCGTACCGAACGGCGCAGTTTCTGCTCGCTATCTATCCTCTTTGCGGGTCCTCTCCACCTGTTAACAGCCTCAACAGAGCGCTGGTTAACGAACAACCAGAGTGTATCTATGGCACTAGACTAAAAAGTCATTTGCATGAAAATATAACATTAATGATAATGTAATTTTATCTGAGTGCCCTATGATAATTGGTGATTTTCATCCATTTTAAAGGACGCTCAAGGCTCCTCTACGTTCGCCCACTCCTCATTATAATAGGGTGTGAATCACCCATCGCTTTGCGCATCCCCCACACTTTCTTCCAAGAACGCCGTATGATTGCACAGGTAGCTCCTATTTATTGCATGTGTTTGGGCTGTACACTCGTTAGAACAGCCAACAATCATACTGATCATTCATGAATGATGAAACAATAATGGTTTACATTCAAATGACATTAACAAATAATGCGCCAATTCCTTGAAATGAAATGCATTATTAATAGCTCAATTTTGTTAGAATCCCATGCATTTTTCATCGACCGAGTCTCATGGAGTAGAAAATTATTATAGACTGTATGAAAATTATGAAAAGTTATATATTGAGTGGAGGAAAATTATAAAAAGCAATAACACCTTAAGAATGGTTTCATTATTGTATTTAGGTGATATTGGGGTAGTAACTGAAAAGTTCAACTCCAAAACCCCTAACTAAATTTTTGTGCAAACTGAGTTCATTATATTGTGTGCATCTGAATTCTAAATCTAGAATATGTAAATGTAATGTTTTTGTGAGAATATGAAGTCAAACCCGTTGCCCGCAGTGTCTAAAATATCTCTTCCCATGTGCTTCAATACAAAGGCCTGATAAAAAATGACCTTTTTCTCAAAAAGTGAAAAATTGGGTTTTTAACTCTTCAACTATTAATCATAGGCTGCATGTAAAAATTACCGTGATAACACTAGTAACTTCTTCCCAACCCTTTTTACAAACTTGACCAACATTGGTATCGGTTGGTATCGGTATTTTCTGATACTGCACAGCCAGGTATCGGGTATTGGTATGGGTACCAAAAATGTTATCGGTGCAACACTTGTGGGCACTGTAATAATTATTTCTACAAAACTGTTTTGATCTTTTTTTTTTTTTTTTTCTGAAGCACCATGGAAATGGAGCAATAAAAACACATGGACGTGCATTGAACCACATCCACTTTAGTGTCACTTTGAGCACTTTAAACTGTACAGTTGAGTACAAGAGGTTTAAGAGCCTTGAACAACAAGCACTGATCTATAGAAGAATTTACATTAGTGATAATTTCATATTGTTTCAACGAGAACATGCTCATTGTCACTGACTACTTCATGATGTGACCAACCAGGATGAGCCTGAGGAGCCTGTATCCAACAGCTTGGAGGCTATGCGTAATGAGGTTCTGCGCTTCAACACAAATTGCCCAGAATGCAATGCTCCAGCCTCTACTAACATGAAGATGGTGCAGATCCCTCACTTCAAAGAGGTGAGCTATGGGGTGTTTATTGTTTTGAAATGAGTTGTTGACAATGTACAAATATCAGCTTTACAGTTTCACTGTGAAAGATTTCTGCAGAATATTTTGGTGGACCTTCGAACATCAGAGGTCTTGGAAAATTTTAAAGACTCTGCATGTAAAGTCATTTAACCTTTTTATTGGTCAACTTTGTGAGCTTTTACCTGAGTCGTTCTGGAGCACACCATCTCCTAACAAAATACATTTAAAAATGTTTTAAAAACGACTGCAAGGCCTGTGGTCTCCACAGTAAAGAGTGAAGATGATGGTTACTGGCTGCCTTCCAAGCAATTGGTGATGTTTCATATCCTGGCGAGCCAGACTCAACGCATTGTCCATGCATTGCACATCGCTAGGCGCTTGCATTTCGGTGTGGGAAAGTCGAGCTCTCCATAGCCCCGAGGAGGGCCACGTCGGAGCTGGTATGGGCGATGCAAGACATGGGCAGAGTTTGGTTCATGACGTGCCTGGATAGGGAGCGATTTCGGAATCGACCTCTATCTTCACAAGCCTGGCGAGCCAGAACCAACGCATTTGTATGCACATGGATGCGTTCATGATTTTCGGCCCTGCTAGAATCTAGCGATGTGTGATGCGTGGACGATGGGCTGGGTCTGGCTCGCCAGGCTAGATGTTTCATGCACTCCGTAATTAACTAATCGGCGCTTGCCTTTCTTTTGGGGGACTGGTTTCAATTTGGTTGTTTTCACATGACAATTTAAATGGGATTTCTATCATTTTATTTTTGACTTTATTCTGTCATCGCACTGCATAGCTGTGTGCGCGCGCATGTGCAAAATTTCCTCTTCTTTGATGCTCACATACGCACCTTTTTTTTATTCTGTACTGATTTTATTTTGCTCTTTGGGCTATTGACACTGGCCGATTATGGACTGAAATCCATTTCGCAGCATATTAGAGTATACATTTTTATGTTTTCTTTCAAATTGTTACTTTATTTAAATTGTCTTACATTATAACCAGGTCATCATCATGGCGACCAACTGTGATACGTGTGGCCATCGTACCAATGAGGTGAAGTCTGGTGGCGCAACAGAGGATCAGGGTACCAGGATAACCCTGCACATCACAGACCCTTCAGACATGACGCGAGATGTCTTAAAGGTATTTGGAACAACTATATTATGAAGAAACTGTTCTATAAATGAATGTATAGCATCTTGTCTTAACTACTCTGATCATATTCGATATAATTCACCATTCCTTAGTACCAGTTAATAATGGCAACAATTAGGAGCCAATCTTTAAAACTATGGTGAAATTTGCCTAACAAAACTCTGCCTTGAAGGATTTGTAGAAGGTAAAAGAAAACTATGGCACAACATCTACAAATGGGCACTAACCCAACGACCCTAAACTGAACACTGGATCGGTGCCTCTGAAGAAGGATGATCCCTGTTGGTACACGTTCTTCTCCAAGCGGAGATGGTGAAATGCATGATGAAGTACCAGTTTGTGTCTCCACTAGAACCAGTTCTTCAAATTTGTCAAATTAATCTTGGTACAGTTGTTGTTGTTTATCACACTAAGCAAAAAACAAAACAAATGTTAACATAAAACAAGCAGTTCACACCATTCATCCTCATGTAATATTATACTGCCTTGCACTGTGTCTAAGTTTTATTAAACTCACACATTTGGTGAGTTCCATCACTGCGCATCCAGATGTGTTCATTTTGTATAGGGGTGACTGTTGTATTCATGTTGATGGCCAATTGACACGAACAATTATAGCCCCCTTGATGAGAACAACAACAATCACCTTTTTCTTTATTTTTTGTTGTTGCAGTCTGAGACATGCAAGGTTTGCATTCCAGAGCTGGAATTTGAGATTGGCATGGGGGCATTGGATGGCAAATTCACCACCTTGGAAGGCTTACTGGGCAACATCAAAGACCTGGTGCTCAAGAATCCCTTCATGGCCGGTGACAGCGCCTCTGGGGACCGCGGCGCTTGTCTCGAGCGGTTTGGACAGCGGCTTGATCAGGTGATGGCCGCCGAGCTCGACGCACACGTGGTGCTGGACGATCCAGCAGGCAACAGCTACATCCAGAACGTCTATGCGCCCGACACTGACCCAGAGTTGAAGGTGGAGAAATATATGCGGTCCTTTGAGCAGAACGAAGAGCTAGGTCTCAACGACATGAAGACTGAAAACTATGCTGAGTGATGCGGCATCTTTTTGTTTTAATTTGCTAAATGGGGCCACAAGTGATTGAATTGTTTTGTATTTTTAACCCCAATGTGGTTATTTTGTTAATTTAAAAGCAATGGCTTCTACTTTCGCTCAATTATGTTTCATATGTAGTGCTGTCCGATCCAACATATGCCATGAGACAACACAACACTTGAAGGATACCGGAAAAACTATTTCAGAATTTAACATGCGACTCATGCAGCCTGCTTTCACGTGCAATGCAATCCTGCATAAACCTGAAAATCTGCCCTCCTCCTATAGATCACCCCCCTTGTGAAAGACCTTTTTCTTTTATTGTCCTACTTTATGGTATAAGATTCTACTTGCAAATTGTGCATGTTGGTAAACACAAACAGCTTCAGAATGGTACATTATTTTTAGATTTACAAGTTTGGTAATTGAACATCAACATGGTCCTACAGTTTGTGAGTTATGTTCGTACTGAAAATCTCATTTTGATTGCATATACAACGCAAATTATTTTTAAATGTTAAGATAATATCTGTTGACCCAGGTATTTTGCGAATTATAGCTTTGTCGCAATGGAAGCAAGATAAACTGGGACACGGGAAAGTCTAATTTTAAAGTTTCTCAATACATTTTCTTCAAAATGACCCATATGTCAACATAGCATCATGTTAAGTTATTGTGTTATTCATGTATTCGATTCAAACTGCTGGAATCAGAATCTTCCAAATTAGGGTGTTGTAGGGTCTGATGAAATAAGTAATTTACTTGTTTTATTTAAAAAAATAAAAACATTTGGTTTTTTTGACATGTTGGAAAAATGCTTAGATCACGACAAGTACGTCTCGCCAAATGTTAAAATGAAATTTGTGTTTCATGCCTCTTAACTGACGGGGAGTCAGTGTTTCCGGGATTGATCGGCAGGATATGGCTTGATTTCATATTTTAAGATTTTATACCAATTAATTGATGGATTGTGTAGCGATTATGAAAGTATTAACGTTATATCTTCAGAAACTGGGACGGAATGAGTCCAGTCTAGTGAGTGGTTGTAAAGGGTTGATTGCTGCTGGATAACTAGAACATTTATTTAAATATTAAACTTTATTTTTTATTTTTGTTGGTGAGACTATACAATGTAAATAAAGTGCTTTCATGTGACTCTTGTGACTTGACTCATGAGGAATGTCTACCTTAAAATTCTCAAACTTCCAAGATCTGAAATCTACCAAGCATCAAAGTTCTTATGTGGATGAGCGTGAGCAGATATTGTTGGCCGACTGCGGTGTCCCTTTACATTATTTTCCTATCTTAATCGAGTGCTTACATATTATATGGTGCTTTGCTGGGAGGAGGTGGGTGTCATTGCTACGATAATATCATAGCTGACAACACAACAGTGATAGCACGCGGCTCTGGAGTGTCTCCAGAGAGATTCACACGGCAACTGTCTTCGTACAGTGAGAACCGTCTGTTTGCTAATTTTAGCCACGCTGCCAACACGAGTACACTTCATCGTTGGGCTTTGAGCATGTGTAGATAGTTTGCCGTTATATTCAGTATCTATTTTCTTCACAGCTTTGTGGTGTTGATCAAGTTTAGTGTTTGCCAAGTGATTCATGCTCTGAAAAACTTGTGCACACTTTGAAAGGAAAGTACAGTGCAAGATGTCTGGGAGGAGGGAAAAATCAGCTGCACGACTAAATTATTATGATGGAAGTTGAGAATCGTTGATGGCGTAACATTCTCATCCGTTAATTTTTTTTGTGTAATACTCTGTTGGTGAGGTCCCCGTTCCTGCTCAGTAATTATGAATGAGGCAGAAGTCCATCTGGAGCAAGCCACCTTCTAACGGTCTGCAAATCATTTCAACACTTCAAAGCTCAGTGGGTAGGGCTCTGTATGTAGCACCTGCCAGAGGAAAGGTGGATTAAGCGGGTTGCCCTCTTTCTGGGATTGGCAAGAAACATGTCTTGGATAGTAGGTGGATATTTTCCATTTTGTTATTTAAGAATCTGGTCTCCTAATTCCCAAATCGGCTCTCAAATTGTAGCTCTTCCACTGTTGTTCTTGAGTATGTTGTTTAGCGTCCTCATAGGGTCTCATAGGGTTCAGACTTTCTGGATGCACCCCTGACACACATGCACACATTGGAGATAAATATAGAGTGAGTGTGAACCTTGCTCACTGGGCCAGTACAGTGCTCAGTTGAAAGCTTTCAGAGCGTGTCTCTGTGCAGAATGACACTGTGCTCAGAGTACACGCAATACCTGGGATGCCGACGGCAGCTAATCTAATAATAAAATGGAACCGCACATCTCATAACTACGTGGAATGAACACACCAATGAAAACGTCTGCAGTTTTTAGCCCTCCGACTGTGTGTGTCTGCGATAATAGATGCACAAGTGCTTCCGTTATCTCCATTTAAGCACAGATACTGGCAGACCATTAGCAGATAATGCTGGGTAATTATTATTGATGTAATTTTGTACTTGGTTAACGTGTAGGTTGGGCACAGAAATCTGGTCTCATTGGGACTCCATAGCTGGATGCTTGGGTTTTGCTTCTTGCTACAAAGTGATGATATACCAAGTGTTTGTTTCATTCCAGAACGCATTGCCAACCACAATCTAGCTCTGAATCAGATTACATAGAAAAGAACCATAACACTGCCACCAATGCCCCATCTCCCTTGGGACAATGCAGTAGCATTACCACACGCTCAGACAAGCAGACTGATGGCATTATCTTTAAACAACTAGACATTATGTGGGGTCCAAACGATTATACGATTATACACACAGACACACAAGTTACATAAGTTGTAATCAGTAACGCTATCCCATTAGCATTACCCCGTTTTAAAAGTAAATGAAAAGATACAACAATTCTACCACAATGTCAACCATTTGATGCCTACCCATTATTTTCATTGTTTGGATGCAAAATGATGCTCTATAAATGTGTCATATGAAAGCGGGTGTGGTTTCCTGTAAAAGAGGTTCGGCTCTATGCACATTTACAAGTTACTTCAAGGCTCACAATTAGATTTTTTTGTCATGTTACAAAGATTCAACCCACCACCGGCCCCCACATCTCTGACAAATGTAACTGTAATCTAGATTGCATATTTTATAACAAGGTTATAAGGGACTACAGTTACTACTTTTTAAATGTATAATCATCCTACTGTAATTGATTACATGATTCCATCTAGTATGTTACTAACCAACCATGCTTATGCAATAATAATGTAGTTCTTCCACTGTAATAATAATTGTTGAAATTCTAAGTGAACTAGCATATATTAGCCTAGCAAGCCAGAAAACTGTCCACATTGCTTAATTAAAAATGTGATCTTCGGCACCAATCAGAGCCCTGTTAGGGTGGGCTCTGTGTGACCAATGGGTCGTAGGCAGGGTTCACGCACACACGCATGGACATTTTTCTGGCTAACCAGGCTAAGCATATAATATAATCGGATCATATGGTGGAACTAAGGCCATCTATAGGTGTTGGGTTAATTCCAAACAAACTTCACACTGTCACAATGAATCATCATAATGATAAAGTTAGAGTTGACACAGGTTGGCAGGGACGCCCGTCTCGCGTGTTCATCAACAAAGGAGTCAGGCCAAAAGTCCTGTCAGTCCTCACATGTGTTCTATGATATGATTAGACAGTAGCTGGCGCTCAAAACTATTTTTGCTTCAGAAGGGTGTCCTACTCTTGATTCACATTTTCCACTTTAACCTTTTTAAACCTTTATGAGTGAAATTAGGGTGAAGTGGTCGAGCTGCAGCGCTCAGACCATAATTATCAAGCAAATCAATATTTTGACCACATCATCCTTTTTATTCATGCTGTCCTACTACAAGCTGTATAGGCTTGGAGGGCAACTAACAATTAAGTAAATCAGGTGATGTGCATCTCTGTAATGAGAAGGGGTGTGGTCTAATGACATCAACATTCTATTATAAGGTGTGCGTACTTATTAGCCAACTTCCTTTCATTTGGCAAAATGAGGCAGAAAAGAGATTTGACAGACTCTGAAAAGTCAAAAACTGAGATTTATTGCAAACGGATGCAGCAGTAAATTGAAACTGTCAAACTTTTAGTGTGTGATACTCAGAGACATGGCAATGCTTTTAAAAAGGCTGAAAAATTGCCACCTTTGAAGAAACATAAGATCAAAAAACATCAAGACTGGGTCAAGAAATAAGGTTTTGTGGTCTGAAATTAGAGTGACACTTGATGGGCCCAAGGCTGGATCATTAAAAGGCAGAGAGCCACTCTGACTCAGATGCCAGCAAGGTGTAGGTGGAGTACTGGTTGAGGATGGAGTGAAGCTCAATTCCCAGACCTACACCCAGTTTCTGGAAGACACCTTCTTCAAGCAGTGGTCTAAAACTCAAATTGATGTGGAAGCATAACTAACGCGATAAATACAATTTGCGTATTCTTACTTTCCTGTAATCATTTTCATGCCAATAATTAGCGAGCCAGTCAACCAATATTCTCTATGCATTAACAAATTATATCTGGACATTAAAAGTGAAAAGAAAATGGGATGTTGTCCATCTAACATTTAATATAAAAAGACATACTTTGATGACAAAATGTATGCATTTCGTAAGATTTGGCAGTGAAATAGTTAAGCACATTTCATTTTTGAACAACTGTATAGTCTACCAAACCTAGGCTTTAGTGGACTACATGGGCCATCGCAAGATAGCAGTGAACACGAGGAGTGTGGGGTCTGTGATGACATTTCTCCCTATGCGATGACTCATGCTCCAGACATTCCTGATCCTGGGGCACTAAAGACTACTCTGAAAAAAAAAACCTCCACCAAATAAAAGTCTCAAATAAAAATAATAACGGCACAACTTGGCACTCAACATGGTGCCAAGGATACAACCTAAGCTGACCGCCACCCCCCTCCGCCCAAGCCCTGTGCACAGTGGACATCCACAAACACATGGACACACAGCTGCTGCAGCTACTCAGCATGGATGATGTGTGTACGTGTGTGTGTAATGCAGGGATATAAATGTGCAGTAAAGCATACAATGCATGTATGCATACTCCTGGTGAGCAATGCAGATAATTCCAAGGATGGCACAAGTGGTGAAGTCTCTCACCTTGCAATAACAAGATCCTGGTGTTCTGCATAATATGAAGTTGTATTGCAGTCATTAGATTAGAAGTGCAATAGGTAATGAGTTGCGAGGGACTGCAGTTTGAAATTCCTGGGGAGGACCGTTGGTGACTAGCTCACGTCACCGCAGCAGTGGGGAAGGTACGACAGCTGTAGGTAAAGGTAAAGATAGCTCACACCCAGGTCGCTCCCAGTTTAAGCCTTAGGGAGGCACTATCGCTGCTAGATTCAGGAATAGCTTCTTCCCAAAAATAATCTCTGCATTAAACAAAGCCAGATTTCTGTTTTAATATTTTAACTTTTCACCGGCGGTAGCACTTTACACAGCCTCGCTGTTGCACTTGGGAATAGGAATCCGCCACCTCATCAGATCTGGAACAATCCCTGGATAAATAAAGGATGGAAAAAAAAGAGCACTAACAAAGGCGATTAAGGACATTTTCCCAGAACAATTCACCAGCATCTACCAATGTCCTTTGCTCTCGGCATAAGGGAAAAACTATTTCAAACATTTCTTGGAATTAAGAAGGTAGTTTTTAGATAGAATGGAATGGTTACAGCCAGGAGTCCAAGACTGATGTTGAGACAGACAGCTGCCCCAATAAAGAAAAAGTCTATATGAAACACCTTTGTTGTATGCTAACAATCATCAATTTTGTTTGATCCCAACCTAAAGCATGGCAAGTGGCAACTAAGCAGTAGAGAAACTGTGTGACAATGCCGCCAGAATCAGCCACATGTTAAAATCATATGTGGAGTGGAAAGCTGTGACATTGACAAAACTATTAAAAAAAAGTTTGATGAAAGTTAAATTGGACAATGTTCAAAAGGCACCTGGATGTGAATCTGTCGACTAGTCACATCGATAATCTACCATTAAGATCGTCATAGACTGCACTGAGCTCTAGTGAAATCAAAGGAGACTAACTTTCACAAGAAAGTGGAAAGAAGGGTGGACATAAAGGGGCAGGCAAGTTGGAGCCACTGGAACAGGAAAAAAATGCAGAGAACTCAGAGAAGACAAAACCCCTTCAATGCAGCACAGGTGTGTGTACTTGACTTCAATTCATGAATTGAGTAGAGAAAAACATCACCTGAATGACTTTATTGACAATGACATTAATGGCAAATGATTCAAAGTAATCTTTGAAAGTTTACCAAATATTTTGTTCATATCTGCCAGCTTATAAATAATAATAGATTTTTTGGGGAGCTAAGTAACTTTAATCCGATTACTGCTTTGGAAAATAATGCATTAATACAAAAAAGGGATAAAGTCAAAGTAAATTAGTTATTGTAATGAGGCTGTTACACATGACGGGTGGGCGGTGGACATGCTTTGAGAGAGCAATAACTGTTAAAATGTGTAAAATATAAATAGCAAAAAATGTTAAAATCGAAGAAAGGATGTGGGATATACCGGGACACACTAGAAAGGGGGACGAGAGAGAAATATTCAGAAAAGATCAACATTATAGTACAGTGAGAGTGTAAACGTGAGAGTGCGCGCTGGAAGCAGCAACAGCCCTATTGAGTCGACATCACTAGTGGTATTAGATTATGAAGATAAAATATCATCAAAACCAATCATTCTTGGAGGTTACTGCAGCTTGCAAACCCAAACACCCTTCAAGCATTTCATGCAAATCAACATTATGTATTATTGTTTCTTACCCACAGAGGGGGCAGCAGAGTCGGCTGTCGGCAGCGCGCCCGCCCAGGCAGCGAGCACAGAACACATGGTAGCAGTCCAGCAGACATGGCGCCCGAGCCGGGTGTCGGTAGGGCTCGTGACACAGGTGGCAAACCAAGGGGTGGAGGCTGGTGCACTGCACAGTGCACAGGTTGTCTAGAGACGTGAAGATCTCTCCCGCCATCTAGCAGACAGGCGATTAAGCAATATTTTAGAGCTGTGGCTGATGAATTGATGATAGCTGATTATTAAATTAATTGGCAACTAATTTGATAATCGACTCAGCAGCAGCGATTCATAGTTTCATTGTTTGGTCCATCCTCTGCTGAAAGCTTTTTAATACAGTATATGTTGCTCCCAATGCTAGTCGCCTTTCCTAGTTCCATGGCCCCGCTCATTCTCTTGGATACTGAACACGATGTAACTGAACACACATCATGCAATAAAGATAATAAGTAAGCCTGGGTGAAAACCCAATGTTATAAGCTAGCAAACAGCTTGCAAAGTTATCCATTCAGTTGGTTTGCAACTCACCGCGTCACAGTACAGGCATGGGGCCGCCTTGACGGCTGACAATCGCTGGGCCAGCGTGCCGATCAGAGCCACGCAACGGACGGTTGCGCCCTCCCGCTTCACTGATCAACCCATCTCCCTCCTAATCCCCCTGTAGGTTAGACCTACATATCAGCGACAGGGGTACGACCCTGGCCAGCCCTCCCGTAGTTGCACTCTTGTGCCTTCAAATTATATGAAAATAAAAGAGACTGAACTAAAATCTACTATTGCTTAACTAAGCTAATAATCAAATGGATGGTTGTGTAATTCGTTCCGCCAGACGCTGAATATTTAGCCACAAAATGATAATAATTATTAGTTCTTAATAAACTCCACACTCACGCCTGCGGTGCCACCACACCCCATGCGTATGCCAACATCTCATGCACACCCCACACCACGTGTTCGCAAGACGCAACGCTAAACTTGGCTGGAAACCACGGTCCCACACGTGGTCAGTCGTGGTAATTGTCTAACGCTTTTCAAGAACTGGTTATAATAACAACAAAAATTCTCACTACACCTATGTTAGGGAGTGAATACAGTCACGGGTCATAAACCCCAATAATGTCATCATAACTATGATTACGCTAAGACTGTGATTAAAGTAACTACCACAGCGCTTGATAAACCGCTTCGCCTCCAGGAGTGCCACTCAGTGGAATCTTCCGTTGCGCGAATACACATTTTATTTCATTTTTGAAACAACAAAATTTTCGGTCTCACAACGCTTTCACAGCACGCCCTCTTGTCCTCGTCACGGACACGTGCTCGGTTACAACTTCCGTTTCCATTTTCTGGTGGCTGGCGGATCACCCAAGTCCACTACCTGGAATTCTGTCCCCTCTACGCATGGAAATGTTAGAACGGAATCTGAATTAAGTGGAAATAGTTGAGACATCAAATGTTTGCAATATTAGTAACGTTCGAGGTTAATAATCGTCCAGATTTTAATGAGAATAAAAAAGAAAACAATGAATCAATTCATCTGCAAAAATGTCTGATTAATCATTGATCAAAATAATCGTTAGTTGCAGCCCTACATTATTTATCATTGTTGTTATGAGCTGGTAGTTGTATTACAACTACCATTGAACATGCAAGATAGGAGTTGGGATGTGTGGTTGCATGTTAACGGTGCGTGCTTGGTGTAACTGGATACAATGCCAACTGGGCATTAGGCCCAAGGAGAGTGTAGCGGGACTCTCATAATACGCCAGAGATACTGGCCGAATAATCGTGAGTGGGAATAGGACTCACAAGGGATTTAGCTCTAAACAGACAACCGTAAATGCGACTCCATGGGAACCAGTAAGCCTCATATACACCGTACGAGTGGATCCATGGCTCGAGATGGCCAGGACTCGCCGAGTGTGTTTAATCATTGGTTACTGGCCCCGAAGGGACTATGGAAGGTTTGAGTCGCATGTTATGGGTCAACTGCTAGAGTAAGCTACGCACGAACAGGCGGGAGTGGAAGATCGTATTACCACCTAAACTCCCGCCTGCCGGCCGAAACCCATAACCGCATGGGTAGAGACGGAGTAATATTAACTAAAGAGAAGTAAAACAATACTCAGCCTCTTGGTATCCAAGATAATGCCAGCAGGCCGATCGAAGGACGACTGCTGGCTAAATAGTGGAAGTCACGGGTGCTACTGTTTAGCATTAGCAATACTTCTTCGTGACTTCCGCCTGAGACAGCGCCCAGCGCCTTAAGGACCTAGCGCCCTCTAGCCGCAAATCCCAGGCAATAATAAATGGCGCCAAAGCGCCATTTGTAACATGTTTCTGATTATCTTAAAATACTATACTAGGTACAGTCCCTGTTTGATCTAGTTGAGATCTGTTGAGCAAGACCTAAACAGGGAACCAATGCAGTTTATATATAGGGTGGATTGCCCTGAAGTGGGCCACCGCCTAATGTGGGACATCTAAGTTCCAGTGGCTCTTGCTCCTCCATAAACTAATGAATGCCAGTGAAACTATGGTAAAAGCAAACATGCAAATATGCCCATGCAATAGGGCTATGATTACCTGCGCCGTGGCGGAGCCCGCGGTAATGTTTTCACCCGTGTTTGTTTGTCCCCTCGATAACTGAAAGTTGAGCATGGATTTCCAGAGTTGTTGGAAATTATATAAGAAAGAAGTGATTCAATTTTGGTGCATTTCTGTAACCCATAAGTAACATTGCTCTGCATGAAAAGTGCTATATAAATAGAGTTTGATTTGATATTAACGGGTGAACATTCCCCGTTCTCTGTCGACGACGGCCGTGTTCTCCCGCAGCTGCGCCGAAGGCACATTACGGCCGATGCCATTTTTGACCGGCGGTGCCATTTCCAAACGTTTCCGATCGCGTTCGGGATGTTTCGGAATTAAAACCTGGCGGACGTGCCGCCACCAACAACTTAACGTTGTTTTTTACCATCTTTGTATCAGCTTGTTTAGCGCAGCAGTAGCGCCCTCGACAGTTTTACGACAGCAACGTCCCGAGTTCGAATCACGTCTCGAGCACTTCGTTGCGTCTTTTTTTCAACCTGCAAATTGCGCTTTTTAAATTTTTATTTTTTATTTTAGGTTAGACTAGGTTTAGGGCTTTGGTTTAGGGGTTAGGCACGGGTTTGCAATCTCTGAGTGCTTCTTGTTTTTGCCTGCTTCCTCTCTTTTCTCCTTTGTTCCGTCTCCTACCTCCTCCACGCAGGACTGCACGGTGCTCTCTCCGTCCATGATGACGTGCCTCTCTCCACCTTCCGATCAGTCTCAGCGGACCTCTCTTCACTTCAGGCTGAACAACGTGTTGTACACACGGGAGATTCCCGCCCCTTCTTGGGGGGACGGAGACGAGGGCCTCGGGGAGGAGGACGAGGAGGAACAGGCGGAGCTTTCGGGCGACCACTTCCTGTTTGACTACGTCGAGGACCCCCAGTTCTTCACGGCCAACAAGGAGAAGCTGATCAAACATCACCCGGGCGAGCCGCTCACACTCATCATCAATGTGAGTAGAGACGCACAGTGACAGCTGCTAGCTTTGACTGTTAAATGTCCAGTCACTGAGATTTTCTGGTGATAACACCAATCTATTGCTGCGCAGGTTATGTTTTCACCCGCGTTGGGTTGTCCCCTTGATAACTGAAAAAGTTGAGCACGGATATGGATGACATTCCCCAGAGTTGTTGGAAATGATGAAAGAAAGTGATTTAATTTTCGTACCTTTCTGTAGCCTATAAGTAACATAGCTCTGCATGAAAAGTGCTTTATAGATAAAGTTTGATTTGATATCGGTGAACGATCCCCGTTCTCCGTAGTGACGTCACTCGTGTCTCCCGCAGCTGCGCCTGAGCCGCTCCCAAACAGCCAATGTCCTTTTTTGACCGGCGGTACCATTTCTTATCGTCTTCGGGATGTTTCAGAATTAATACATGGCGGACGCGCCAACTTAAGGTTGTCTGCTCCCCATCTTTGCATCAGCGTGTATAGCGCAGCGGTAACATACTTCACTTTAACGACAACGTCGAGTTCGAATCCCACGAGTTCGAGTCGCGAGCATCTTTTTTTCAACCTGCAAATTGCGCTTTTTTAAAATGTTTTTTTAATTTTATTTTTTATTTTAGGTTACACTAGGTTTAGGCACAGGTTTGCAATCTCTGAGTGCTTCTAGTCATAAATATATAGTTTTTTAAACTTTGAAAATGCCTTCATATAATGCTATTGACATATTTTTCCTTATAAGTCTTACTCCTCACAGCCAAACAGTGGAGTTAGCGTTGATATTCCCGACGAGCCGGTCAATTTCCGGTTTCCAATAAGTTAGCAAATCACAATGTTGCTTTCACAGCCCTCTTGTGGGCCTGACCGCCCTCTGAATTCAAATTGCCGCCACCCGAAGGGTCTGGGTGGTACTACATAGGCAAGTTAAATGAAGTCTTCTACTGCACCTGCTGATAGTTAAACGTTAATTTGGGCCGAGGACCAGCTTACTACAGGGAGCCGTGGGTAGGGGAAGCTGGGACAGGTGGGGAGAGGGAGGCGGTGGTTGAAGTGTTGAAACATGGTGGAGTTTGGACTTGCAGCAAAATGTGCCTATTTAGGCCCCTTTATTCACACTCAGTGGACCTTGGTGTGTACTTTTGTATGTGAGGGAAGGGATTACATAATACACCTGCGTGGTTCAATAGGTGTGTGTGTGTGTGTGTGTGCATGTTTGGCCGCATGCGCAAGTTTATGTGTGTTGTTGTGTGTCGGTGTGCATGTCGCACACATGCACGCCTTCCTGCTCGGTGTACGTGCTCGTGGATGCGTCGCTGCCATCAGGAAGCGCTGCCTCAGCTGTGTGCGGTGTCAACACGGGTGTAGTTTCCTCTTTAATTAAGGCGGCCGAGGCTGCGTCGGACTCTAGCGCTTCGTAACAAGAGAAGGAATGTGGGTGGGCGCTGATATTATTAGATAATTTCATTGTTTTTTTCCCTAAACCAGTTTAAGGACATTCATGTTTTTTCTTTCAATTATTTGTATTTAATTCAACTAAATTGTAAAATGTTATTACCACTGATGTTAGTAACTAAGTTACAGGAGCTAAGGTATTTTGCTTTTTTTTCACTAAATCTTTATTAAACACATTCAATTCACAAACAATTGTTTAAAGCTTTAATTATTTATTAATTAATTAAATATCTTTTGAATAATGTTTTGATAACAAAGTAATTGATTGCTTCAAAGTTGAGTTGCACATTACAATAAGCTGAATTGACGATAGCAAGAGCACGTACAGAACAGGTGTGGAAAAGATCGCTTTCAGCATTAACACATGCCTGTCGGCAGAAACCATAACCGCTTGGTATTAAGAGGCAGAGTGGTTAACCATTGGATGGTGAAATAGCAAAATACTCAGCCTCTGGTCCAGGATAATGCAAGCAAGCAGAGCCGAACACTGCTGAGTCGATGGGCGCAGATGGAGAGAGCTGGTTTCAAAGTCTTCAGTGGAAGCCCAACGGTCAGCCAGACTATTGGAGTGATGATGATGATGATGATGATGATGTCCTGAACAGTGGTGGAAAGTCATTGTGTATTTTTTTTTTCCTCAAGTAAATTTTTACCTTAGAACTTTTAACTTACACATTACTGATTACAAAAAGTATTGGTGGATGGTGAAAATTTTGAATTCGCAAGTTAAACTCCTGAGCCAGAATCAATGCACCGTCCACACATCGCACATCGCTAGACGGTAGGGGTGCTATTTAAGTTTCGCAATTTAGTTAAAAGCTGTAATTTGGATATTGATTAACAAAAAAAAAATGAATGTGCTGAATTTGATTCATGACTCATGTTTTTTTTTGCATTAAATAATTGAAAGTAACTGTTACTCATTTTACTCATTACGTTTTAAATGAAGTAATTTTGTACTTTTACTCAAGTACGTTTAGAGATGGGTAATGTTACTTTTACTCCAAGTACAATCTAAGAAAATTAAAGATAGTTTTACTCAATTACAATTTTTCAGTACTCTTTCCACCTCTGGTCCTGAATGATATCCCTGATTGGTTTGGGATCTACTCCTGCATCTTTCCACTCTGGTGGGAAGGTGTGGTGGGTGTGATGGAGAGGACATGGAGGATTGATGGGCGCAGATGGCACTTTGGATTGGCACCGTGGCACCAATTCCACTCGTTGTGTGTGCCAGAGTGTCATGCGCTCCACGCGTGGACTTTTTTTCCGCGGGTGTTTCTTCGGATCCACACCACCAGCCCAGGAGACATTGACCGCCTGAGCAGCTCGGGTGGGTGTTGGGGTGCTGTCTCCTGACACACTGGTGTGTGTCCAGAGTGGATTGGGGGGCGACAGTGGTGGATTTTGATATATGTGTGGGTGTCATTTTTTCGCAGGCAGCACGGTCCTCACCTCCTCACCACACAGCAGCATGATTCAAACAGCAGGCCAGTATGCTGGCCTTATGTTTTTTTGCATTGCCAAATGTTTTTTGGATGACTTTGGCGTGGCTGTAGCTCGGTTGGTAGAACGGCCCTTCCAATGACTGGAGGGTTGAAAACCAAATGGTTGGTGGTTCAAATCCCGCCTCCGACAGTCTCCATGCCAAAGTGCCCTTGGTCGTGGCGAGCGCCTTGTGTGGCAGCAGCCGCCATTGGCGTGTGAATGTGTGATTGAGAGGTCACTGTGAAGCGCTTTGAGTACCATGTGGTAGAAAAGCGCTATGCAGTTCTTTCTTTCTTTTTTAAATCGCATCATTTTGAACACTGCTATAAACTGCACCTATTCATCTCAAAATATGCAATGTGTGCGCTGGCTCTGTGGTGCAGTCGGTGAGACACGCTTACCCAGCACACATATGGTCCCTGTGACTTTGTTCACAGGTACGGGCAGTGTCGCGCGTTCTCCTACCTTCATGAAATCTCTCTTAACGCGCTTTCGAACTAATCCTGTCAATAAAATGGAAGGTGGTGCTTACACTGAAAAAATAACTTAACAACGTAACAGGTTTTGATTGATTGATTGATTGATTGATTTTATTGAGCAGACATAAGGCATGGGCACAGTCTTCTAAAAGATACATGTAGAATGAATGCAACAAAGATCTGTCTTCCACTCAAAGGGTCCGGAAGAAGCCGGCGGCTTATCGAGTCCGAACCGGGCTCGATAAGCCGATAATTTATCTAAATTTAAGGAAAGCTTATTACTATTAAACCAGAGTTTTTGTTTACTCAATTCTACTGTGACAGTCTCCATACGCTGCTGGATGTCCTCCCCTGCACAGATTATGTTTGTATCATCAGCAAATAGTACACATTTTAAAACCTTTGACACGAGACACAGATCATTGATGTACATAATGAACAGTTTAGGCCCCAGGACAGAGCCTTGAGGGACACCGCATACAATTTCTCTACAGCTTGATTTGTAGTTCCCCAGTTGTACAAATTGGTTTCTGCCTTTACTATAGGCCAATTGTAGACCACACCTCTTTTTTATAGAATGTCATGGTCTATGGTGTCAAAGGCTTTTTTTTTAATCCACAAAGACTCCTACTGTAAACATTTTATTGTCAGCATTGCTTATTATTTCTTCGTTCATGTCATGTAATTGTAATCAAACCCCATTTTCCTAGATACCACGAGCGCTTTTATATGACATTTACAGAGCACCATTTTTGCAACAAAACACAGAATCACAGTCATGTGGTCGATTATAATACTAAATAATGGTCTATTTTTGCTTTCTATAACTACACACTTTTAGTTTTATATTCCAGCTATCAATACCTGTCTCAAGCAGGATATATTTTCGGTCACTTTGGTTTGTCTTGTCAACAGGTTAACTGAAAAGGTTATGCACGGATCTGGAAAAAAATGTGTACAGTTGTTGGAAATGACAAACGGAACAAGTTACTCAATTTTGGTACATTTCTGTAGCCCATAAGTAACATAATAGCGTCTAGATGTTTTGGCATCAGTGACCCCCATGGCCTTGGCGCAGGTTTGCACTCCCTGAGTTCTAGTTTGTTCGTATATTATGGAGGAATCACACAAGCACACTAATATACCCAATGCAGCTGGCTGAATAAATGACATCCCCCACTGAACACATCTCCACACTCCGCCATGCACTCCGCTCCAATGTATTCTATGCTGATGATGGCTCTCCTGGAGCGACTCACCTCTACTAAGCGTTACAAATCTCTAGTGAATTAATCAGCAAAGCTTTCACTCTGCCGTGCGCCCCCCTCCCGGGTGCTGATACAGGCAGTAGACGCCAAACAGTTTGAGACCCCCTGTGCAAAAAAAACTGCACACTGGCTTACTCGAACCGACTGTATAAATATGGGTCATGGGTTTGTAATGAGGGTTGAGGTGCAGGGTGCCGGTCAGAGCGAACCAACGTTTTATCACCGGCACCAAAGGCTAATCCCCCCCCACCTTTCCCTTTCCCTACTCAACAAAGACCTAATTGTGTCTGCGCTGTCTTCCCCTGGCCACGCTGCACTGAGGTCCCACTCATTTCAAATCAAATCAAATCTTACTTTATTGTCCCCACAAGGTAATTTGTCTTGGTCAAACATGCCGATTCAGCACCGCACAAAGACAGCAAACACAGCATGCGAGGGACTAAAATACAGCACGGCAGATTATGCCAGATAGTGCACCATGGTGCGGGTGTTTTTTAGAAAACAAACATTAACGGTAATAGGCCCAGTCTAGTGGGATTCCAACATGCCTTCTCTTTTTTTATCATTATTATTTTTTATGGATTTTTTCCGACCTATAGACGGGTTTACGTGCGAAACACTGGTGGGTGTCATTTTGTAATTTTGTCCCGCCGTTCTGTTGGTCACTTCCGGTGCCTTATCGTTGCCTATGTCAACTCTGGTACTGGACCGAGGGCCGAGCACACAAAACGCACGTCAAAATCCGACCACTAGGTGTCGGTCTGTGACCAGTTACACATCATCCCACTCGCCCCGTTCATAATTTTGTGTACATATTGATGAAATACAGTCAAAATACGACGGTCACATGTTCTTCTGGACCAATAGGCTGGCTGCTTCTACTAGTAATTTCAAATGGAATGAAAAAATGGAACGAGTTGCACTGATTATTAAATAATGCATTGTGGGTCACAGATCCGCACGAGAGAATTTGGGTGTGGAATAGCACACCGCAAGTCACCACCATCCGTTTTAAATAACTGTGTGTGCTCTCACCGAAATATAAATCTTAAAATTAGCCAAAAGCACTAAATGACACCGGACATGATGTTCAGACTAGACACCGTCTCGAACAAAATGACAGATAGGTATCGCGAGAATTGAATTCAGGAATGTTAGTTCAGAATGTCAATGTGTGACCACTCGGTTTCAGAGGGATAGCCACATATTATGACTCAGCACAGCAATGCGTCTGACCAATATTATGCACCACATTGGACGATTGTCACAATGGCACTGTTACAAAGGCCACAAACCGAACCGGTTCAAGGAACGAAACCGGAAACAAGCTGAATTTTACGGAATTTTAGGAGGAGCGGAAACGGAAACGAAAAAAGATTTCTTCAAATGTTCCGGAACAGAAACAGAACATTATGAAATCCACAAAACCGGTTAAAAATGTTTTTTTCCGTTCTTTATATATTTTAGCATATCTTGTGTCTGGGAGACTATTTCCATCAACTTTCACTGTCAGTCGTCAAGCTCCATTCATCTTGTGGAAAGGCGAGAAAGTGAATGTAATGGCGTTACAGTTGCTCTGAAGCTTGAAAGTCCATCAAATATATTTTGTATAAAAATTATATCTAAACCTAACATTGCACACTATAAGGAGCTTTAAGAACGAACAAAATGTTTGTGTTCCGAACCGGTTCAGGACCTCACTGAACCATTCGGAACGGAATGTTTTAAAAATAATTTTGTTTTCAAGCCCTGCGAGAGACACAATGCAATTCCTAAAAAAACACCACCAGAGGTCAGCAGTATGGAATCATTTTGCGTATCGACACGTATCGTCGTTTCCATGGAAACCGCTCGAGGTGTCAGAAGCCTCGAAATCCTCATCCCTAATTGTCGGCATTAAGGAATACTGCCTTATACTGAGATGTCTGAAAAGGCTATCAGTAAGAGAGCTGTGACAATCATCGCAGTCATTATTAATATAATTGTATGCCCTTTTCTTCCACTGTCTTGGAAGGAGCGTGAGTCACCGCCACATGTCTTGGCCTCGTTGAGGCTGCGTTATTTCTTTCCTTCTGTTTTCCACACCCAGATTACAATGCCTCTGGTGTTCCCCCTATCACGCCATCCACGAGTCAAATGTATCCAAAATATTTGAAAAAAATGTATGGTAAATCTTATTAGCAATGGCAACACAGTAAGGCAGGGCTATTCAACTCGCGGCCCAAGGCCCAAATCCGGCCCACCAATCAATTGTTTTCTGGCCCACAGAGCAATCCTAAAAAAACATGTTTTATCTATCTGAGAAGCTGTTCTTTACCTCACCAGAAGCACTAGAAATGTGTTGTTGATGGGTGAGGCTAACTGAGATTCTGTTCTTTACCTCGACAGATGCACTAGAAATTTGTTGTAGTTTAAGTGAGCGGTTGCTGTTTACCACTATTTGTGTGTTGTTATTTCAGATATTGCTTGTAACAAACAAGAAAGCACCATTGTTGTATAGAATTTAAGTCTTTTAATGGGAAGTATGCTACTTTAAATAAAATCTGGTGGTTTCGTGCCGTGTCAAGTTGTACAAATAGGCCGGAGATTACTGAAGTTTTCATTGCATAAAAATAGATGCGGGTGCAGCACCGTCTGCTAGGTGGTGCCGTACACCACCTTTCGGGACAAATGAGGCGCCGTATAGCTGCGTTTTATACCGCTATATAATGGACAACAGCGGTACTGCACCTGCATTCATTCAGGAGTTTGAATATTTTAATATTATCAAAGAATTGAAACAGGTATAAACAAACAAACAGGTATAGACAAACAAGCTGCCAAATACGGTCTATGGCCGTATATTTGAGACCCCTGCATTATATGTTGTTCTACTTCACGCCCCCTCCCAAACCTCCAGATTCTCTCCCACGTCCACTTTTGGAATTCCCTCCTCCATCTTATCTTGGACATAAATCTGAGGATTGTGCTGTGATAATACATCAACCAGCCTTCCACTTGTCTGGTTAGAGCCCACGACCCCCACATAAAACCGTCAGGTACTGTAGATTCTCCACTATTTATACAACTAAATATATAACATTTCATTTGGACATTTCCCAGGCTGCTAATGGCGTTCCCACGTTATACATTTGGGAGGTGGTCACTCAATTTCTTTGTTCTATAGACGAAGACGGGTGCTTCCGGTTAAATTTGCACTCGGAACGTCACTTCCGGTGCCATTTGTTTCAACTATTTTTCAACATGTCTATTTAGTGGAAAACACACACCTACTGTGTTATTTAAAAATGATGGTGGTAACTTGCGGTGTGCTATTCCACACCCAAATGCTCTCGTGCGGATCTGTGACCCACAAATGCGTGATTTAATA
>OMKY01077808.1:2358-13836 GCA_900302395.1 Bregmaceros cantori | reverse complement strand
CAATAATAGAAGACTTAAGTGGACAATATTTGTTGTATACGTATTAATGAGATTATAATATATATTAGTGGTGCACCGATCCGATCCTTAGATCGGTGATCGGGGGCCGATCAGACTTTTTTCCAAGGATCGGGACTCGTGATTTTGTCCCGATCAGGATCGGTAAATGAGTCGGGGAGCAAGCCAAATGTTCATTACTTTGCCTATTATTGACAATTGTGCCAAATAGGTTGGGTACTACCAATTTTTGCAGGATCGGGACTCTGTATCGGGGTATACTCGGTACTGGAGATCAGGATCAGCCGATCCTTAAAATTGCACCCCTAATAATAATCTTAATACTAAAGAAAAAATAAAGAAATTAAAAAGTCATAATAATGCACCTAACCAGCAAACATGTGAACACCAAAGCAAAAAAGAAACGAACCTAACAAAAGTATATATTTTGAAAAAGCAGTAGGAAGACATAAAACCTAAAAAGGCATAAAACAAAAAAAGAGAAAAAAATAAAGTTACTTTTTACATTTCCCAATCCTTGATGCCATTTCAAAATTGATCATTTTATTAGTCTGGCTGACCGTTGGGGCACACTGAAAACTTTGCAACCAGCTCTCTCCATCTCTCTCTGTCCTTGACCACTCGCATGGTGTCACTCAGCCTCCAATAATCAAAACATTGTACTACAATATATGTGATGCATATGTGCATTTTGTTTTAGAATTAGAATACTTGCGCTGCCCAGTAGCTCAGTCAATTAGGCAGTGCACTGGAAAGCACGCATATGCCTTAATGGCGCGGCGAGTCAGTGGTTCGAATCCCACCACCGACGTATTTCCCGCATGTCTACCCCCCATCTTCACCTGTTTCCACTAACCCTAATAAATAAAGCTTGAAAAAAACAGTCTGAATGGCCTGGAAAAACATTTTTAAAAAAATAATCAGAATACTTTATTTATTCCAATCGGGGGAATCATTTAACAAATTTAACAAATTAATTCTTTCAATTTCACATGAAATAGAAAAATAGAGGAAAGTTATTGTCAATTGACTTACAAAAAAGAAAGTTTTTTAACAAATAACCCCTCAACTAGGGCTGCAACGATTAGTCGATTAATCGATGACTAATCGATGATGAAATTAAATCGACAACTAATGCAATAATCGCCAAGGAACTGAATCATTGTTATTTTCAGCAGTTTTTTTTGATGACACCACCTATTGGTTTACACAAATTTGACATTACTTAATAATTTCCGAATGTGATTAATATTTATTCAACATTATTGATAAAAAAGATGAATATGAAGAAAAACAATACAAATATTAACTACATTGTTGTACATTTGTTGGATTTCATGAACCAAAATAGACTAAATTTCAAGTTGACAAGATTAATTTCTGTGTCGCTGTGAAAATTTTGGGAATTTTTAAAAGGAATCATATCTAACCGATTCGTCGACTAATCGTTTTAATAAATCGGCAACTAGCCGACTATTGAAATAATGGTTAGTTGCAGCCCTACCCTCAACCTCATTATAAATCTACCAACATCCCCAAGCAGCTGTCTGGTGACATGTGCCTCTGCTGTCCAGCCCTGGCCTTGGTTCATATGGTGTTTCAGGGATGACTCTGTGCGTGCGTCAGCTGAAGGCTATGACCAAGCTGATGACAGAAGAGGAAGAGGGGAGTGGTGTGTGGGTGTGTGATAGCGGCGCTAAGATCCCTTCACTATCTAAATCAAACACTGAACCTCACTTCCATGTTCTAGCAGCAGCAACTTAGTCACCAACAGGGCTGGGAAAGGTAGGGTGGATCGCGCTAATGTGGGACATTTTTTTGCAACTTCCTAATGTGGTACAGTTGGTGGCGTAATGTGGGTCAGCGAAATGTAGTGTTGAACAGTTGAACTTGATGTCAGACATTACCATAGTTTCATCGACATTCATTAGTTTAGGGAGGAGCCAGAGCCACTAGAGCTTAGGTATCCAACAATAAGGAGCGTCCCACATTAGGGGAATCCCCCCTACCGTTTTAAAAGTAATCGCTTACCGTTGTACATGGGGGAATTGATAAGCGGCAGCAGCTCAAGAAAAACGTTTTTTTCCAGCCTATCCTGGCTGTTTTTTTCAAGCTTTATTGATTAGGGTTAGTGGAAACAGGTGAAGATGGGGGGTAGACATGCAGGAAATACGTTGGTGGTGGGATTCGAACCACCGACTCACCGCGCCATTAAGGCATATGCGTGGTTTCCAGTGCACTGCCTAACCGACTGAGCTACTGGGCAGCACAAGAAAAAGTTGTTTTAATTGTGTTGAATTGAATCGAATTGAATAAGGCCCGCCTTAACGGGGGGCTGATTGGGCCGCCCGAATTTGGGCGACAATCTGATTTGTCTGCCTGGTTGGTCCAGACCTACCGGCTTGCCAGGGTACTTATTCCCAGTTTGATAATGTCAGGGATTAACATTTAACAGAATCTGTAATATGGATGTGCTGGTGTAGCTTAGGTATGAAGGAAGTTACGCACAATCCCAGTTTTTTTTTATATTCAAGACTTCAATTTAATTCCGATTTTGGAAGAAAAAGGCATTAAAACACAATCAAAATAAATAATTGCTTCACTGAAAATGAAAATATATTACAAATGCAAACACAAACTGTGCCCCTTTTGGGAATTAAATGCAGAGTGCAGAGACTTCACGCTTGGGCATTTATGTAATTATGCGATTTATGTAGGGTGGATTTCCCTAAACTGAGCCAACTGCCTATTGTGGGAGAACTAAGCTCCAGTGGCTCTGGCTCGTCCCTAAACTAATGTATGTGAGTGAAACTATGGTAAAAGCAAACTATCGTAACGTTTCCAACATTAATTTGAACTGTTTAACACTACATTTCACTGTCCCATTAGTTACATTAGGCAACTGACTGTCCCACATTAGGAAGTTGAAAAATGGCCCACATTAGGGCAATCTACCCCTTATAATTTCATGAATTATGAAACCTCCACAAAACCACAAGTGACTCATGGTGTTGCCTTACTAAATGAGTTACTATAACATTGAAGTGACAATTATCCAAGCTAACAAGGCCGATTTGCCGATTTAATTAAAATCACCTTTTTTTGTGCTGCCCAGTAGCTCAGTCGGTTAGGCAGTGCACTGGAAAGCACGCATATGCCTTAATGGCGGGGTGAGTCGGTGGTTCGAATCCCACCAGCGATGCATTTCCCGCATGTCTACCCCCCATCTTCACCTGTTTCCACTAACCTTAATAAATAAAGCTTGGAAAAAAAAACAGCCTGAATGGGCTGGAAAAAACATTTTTTTTTTTTATCGTATAACAAAATAATCCGATTTCAAATTTTTTTTTGAACAGTGCTTGGATAAATAAATGAAACAGACATGTCCCAGAGACGAGGCTGGTTATTTCCTCTACATGGACACCTCTGAGCTGTCATAGCACTAGTCATAGCAGAATAAACCATTTTGGCGTTGGGTTCCGGCATGGTGATGGTGGGGGGGGGGTGCTCTGGGGGCGTGTTCGGAGGAAATTGCTCTGAACCTAATGGCACGGGCCGCAACAACGGCAAGGCTAACGTCATTACTTTCCAAATCAGATTTAGACTTTCTTCCGGAGCACTCTCCTGGGACCTCAGACACTAAATAGTGGGGGGGGAGGCCAGAGTTGTACGTAGTATGTTAGTTAGTTGGATGGGTTGTAGACAAGGCGTTTTAAACATGCGGCCCGTTTTTAAATGACAGCCAATAAAGTGAGAGTGATTCTGATTTCAAGATTTGTTTTCATTCCAGCACAAGAGAAATGCAGTACATCAGTTGCATATCAGCATTTGCCAACTTTCTAAAATCGGTTATTGTATCGGACCAAAACATTCACATCTGTCAGTCTGTAATAAGCAGACATGGCAAGTAACGTACTGTACTTAAGTAAAATGTTCAAGTATCTGTAATTTTAGGAGTACATTTTTTCTGTAATTACTCTTTACTTGTACTGAGTAAATAATACAGAAAATATCTGTACTTTTACTCCTTACTTTTACCAAAACAGTTACTTTTTCTCTCTTTTTTTGTGCATTGACAGGGTAGATATAAGATGTATAATATGAGTCAGTCGGAGGCGCTGATGCACAGAGTACAGTCCTAGTTAGTAACTTAATAAGTGGTTTCATTTAGTCCTGAGATATAAGATAAATTAGGCTAGGTTGGTATTCATTTATTCTAACAATAACATTGACAAACTAACATTGAAAAAAAATGCATGTTACATACAATTTTATTTTTAGTACTTTATACTTTCAAAAATACTTTTTGAGTACATTTCTCAGCCTGTACTCTTAACTTTACTCAGGAAGATATTTGGATCAGTACGTGGTAGTCTTACTCAAGTTGTTTTTTTACTAATGTACAGATATGGGCAGAGTAGCCATAAAAATTACTCAAGTAAAAGTATTGTTACCTCAGCAAAATATCACTCAAGTAGGAGTAAAAAGTAATTATCCAAATAATTACTCAAGTAAAAGTAAAAAAGTATTCAACAAAAAAAATCACTTAACAAAAGTAGTGAGTAACTTTCAGTTTAAAAAATGAATTCAAAAAATGAATGAAAAAAAAAAGATCGCCCGAGAGAGATAGCCCGAGAGAGAGACAGAGGCCGAGTGGGAGAGAGAGGGAGAGCGAGAGACACCAAGAGAGAGAGAGAGCGAGCGAGAGAGAAAGCGCCCGAGAGAGAGATATGACATCAACATATGTGCCAACAGTTCCCAACGGGTGTCGCTAAAAGCCGAGTTAATGTACCGAGTACTTTTTACTGACATCTCAGTAAAAAGTATTTTTTTTTCACCTCAAATTTACTTGAGTAAAAGTAGAAAGTAACTCATGAAAAATGTACTTCAAAAGTAAAAAAGTACACAAAGAATAGTAACCGAGTAAATGTAATGCGTTACTGCCCATCTCTGCTAATGTATTTTACTCTCAGTCAAGTAAGAAATCTGGGTACTTTTGCCATCTCTGGTAATAATGCCGTAATAAGCCTGCAGCGGGGCGATTAGACTATGCCACTTCCACTTGTTTTAATACATTGATCGTTGTCTTGCTGTAGAGCCGCTGACATTTTAAACTCTCCAATTGATAGCTTGCCACCGCCTCAATGTGTTCGTCCGATATCGTTAACCGTGGCAGAGCAGACAAGTGTGAGCCGGTGTGCACGCGCGTGCGTGTCGGGCCACGTCTGTATCGTCTGGCGTCAGAGTGATGTTCCAGTAGATTTGAGTGGCTCGGTCAGTGATTGGAAATCCACTAATCCTATTAGTGCAGCGACGCTATTAATATACACAGACACACACACACACTTACACACATACCATTGAGACATTGAGAGCTCTGCAGTCAATGGCTCAATAAGCAGACGTCACGATACACACAAACATACACACAGATGCACGCACGCGGAAGTAGAGCTGGGCGATGTGGACAAAAACGCCCACGTATCGCCGCACCGAACGAGACCGCATTCATGTTAATGCCGCTGTAACTAGCGCAGCGTCCGCAGTGCCCCCTCGTCGGCTTGTCTGTGATGTCTACCTCCGATCACTTCAACCCAGTTTCCGACTAATCCTATTCAATAAATGCCAAAAATACACAGTATGGATAGAATTCTTCACTATTTTTTTTTACATTTTCGGTATATAATTTCTTTCTGTATATCGTCAATGTCTACGTTGAAGCCATCTTAAAATGTGTTTGAGGACGGCACTTTTTTTTTGTAGTTATTTTTTCCGGCGTCAGCGCCGTTTTTCCATCTTTTATTGGATAGGATTAGTCAGAAACTGGGTTCAAGAGATCGGGGGTAGACATTGCAGACAAGTCGACGAGCTGAGTCGAACTCGCAACACTGCGGACGCTGCGGTAGACACAGCGCCACTAACATGAATGGGGTCGCATTAGGTGCAGTGTCCATAACCACTCGGCCAACGCGGACCCCAAGGACAGCACTTCTAAAAGAGATGCAATTCTAATTTGAATTGCTGTGCAGAGTGAACGATGCAAATCACCTGGGCTTCTTAGCTGCTGATTATTGATTTTAACATTAATTTCAACACTACATTTCACTGTAGGCAACTGACCTAGGAACCTGCAAAAAAAGGCTGATGGATAGGGCAATCCATCCTATATTATTTTAAATGTTGAAATACCTGATTTTATTTAATTTTTCAGGAAATCGCAATTGAATCAAAGATCGACAATTCAAAGACAAGAATAGGGATTTCTATGTCATGCAAAATTGCACAGACCTAATTAATGGTAATCAAATAAGACATTAACACAAATTTGACACCCCTAATCTAATTCGAATAAACATTAACATAAACAAAATAAAGGCTAGTCAAACCACTACACCCGCCCGGCAGGAATTCATTTCCCTACACGGACGATAAAGTCTGCTGAACCAGGAAGTGGGTGGGGACATCAGCAATATCACACACAATGAAAGCCGTCAATTTGACAGAAAGCTAGGTGTGCACAGGTCGAGGGTGGGGGGAATGACTCACACTGCCAGCAAACACAGTGATCCCGTGATAACAGACCTTTTCATGAGACTGAGGTTGATCAGTGACCAGGGGCACATGTTTTACTAAGCACGTCACACTTCTGCTGCATAACAAGCAGAGATGTCCCTCTTTCAAGTCTCAAGTCTCAAGTCCTTCTTGGGCAAGTCAAGTCAAGTCCCAAGTCAACTCCAAATCAAGTCATCATTAAGATGCTGTATTTTTTTTGGCTACTTTATTAAAATCAAACAATGCTATTATAAAAGCCAAACTATTGCTTGCTTTTGACATAAAATCTGATTCTGGAGCTAAAATGACAGCATGTTAATGATGACTTGACTTGGGACTTGACTTGCCCAAGAAGGACTTGAGACTTGAAAGAGGGACTTGGTCACATCTCTGAACAAGTTTGTATAACTAAGGCTGCACAATTAATCACATTTAAATCGAGGCCCTAGAAATTATGAAAAATGAAAATTGGTGTGTATTAACAATTAAATTAGTAAATTCTTAGAACAAACCAAAAAAATTGGTTTGTTGAAAGAAGTGCAATTATTAGCATCCCGACACTACTATCTATTGATTCACGCAAACTGATAACTGCTGGAATATTTTAATTCGAAACTTGAGTATAAAAAAAAAAAATCATGAATATAATTACAGTATAATTTAGTTGTAATGACTTTGTTGCGTGACAGTTGTTAACTCCACCCCACTGACTTCCACAGACGTCCTACAATAAACGTACAAATACTAAATTAACCAATACTTATTGCCAGAGACGTCAAAAACACTCATTTTTAAAATGTAGAAAATCGGTATCACAATTTTTCCTAGATAGTAGAGATTGTCTTTTCGTTGAGATGACATTTGTGGAGAATATTTGGGAATATTTGGTGGACCTTCAAACATTAGTGCAATTTTTGTTACGGTTAGTTGGTGCGGAAAGTGCTAGACGAGCAAATTGGTGCAATAAACTTGATGTGAAACTCAAGTGGTGCCATTACCATCGTTCAATTAAGAAATGAAACAGGGATCTGATTACATGCATGTTAGATTATAGCATTAGAGAGAGTTGGAGAGCATTACACGGCTTATCTGTTTGTATGGAAGCTTATTGGCACATGCACAGTATATAGACAGGTTTTATATGCGCATGTGAAAGTGTGTATGTGTATTAAGGCTGCAAGTTTGCAAATAACGAAATAACGTATTTTTTACAGTCAATTGATCTCTTAATATGAATCAAATGGGAACAATTGTTGACCCCAAATGTTATTACCTGCGCCGGGGCGTAGCCGCAAAGCACGTCATGTTTTTAGCTGTGATGGTTTGTCCCCTCGATTACTGGAAAAGTTGTGCACGGATCTGGATTAAATTTTGCAGAGTTGTTGGGAATTACAAAAGAAAGAAGCGATTCAATTTTGGAGACTTCCGGGTCCAGGGGCCGCTAGGAAAAGTAGTTGGCATGTTCGTCGGTGGCGCCAATCGCAATCGTGCTACTCTACGAACACTTGCATTGATAATGGGTTGCCACACATAATGCCAGCACTAACAGTACTAGGTTTTTGTACCACTACGGCGCAGTTTGCAATCTCTGAGTGCTTCTAGTTACCATTGCAATAGGGTGGATTGTCCTAATGTGGGCCATTTTTTGCAGCTTTCTAATGTGGGACAGACAGTTGTGAGAGTGACATGTAGTGTTCAACAGTTGAACTTAATGTTGGACACATTACCATAGTTTGCTTTTAACATAGTTTCACTGACATTCATTGGTTAAGGGAGGAGCCAGAGCCACTGGAGCTTAGATGGCCCACATTAGGCAGTGGCCCACATTAGGGCAATCCACCCTATTTCTCCACTTTTGCAGATTGTGCACATTGTGCACTAACATTTCCATTTTTAGGATTAATATGGACAAGCCTGCTCTTCTGTGCTAGCATATAACATTGGCTCTTCACCCAAGTGTACTTATCTTTATTGTATTATCTGTGGGGCAAAGTGTTCAGTATTCAAGAGAATGGAAAAGGAGACTGGCATTGGGAGCAACATATATTAGCTCATTCAGTGAGTTAATGTTATGACGTTTTTATGCTAATATTACTAATGAGTGCCGCTTTACTGCCACCTAGCAGCCACCATCGGCACTGCACCTGTATTTACTGAAGATTTTGTGAGAAATCAGCACTTTTCAGTGATGCCCACCCCTGTTCTGGAAGCTATAACTAAAGAATGGAAACGGTTAAAAACAAGGCGTTTTTATCCATGTTGAAAAAACCCTGGCACTGGATGAGTTAAACACATCCTATCATCATAAGTGACTTGGGCAGGGCCTGATAAGGGTAGGGTTGGGCAGGTTGTGTAAAGAGAGAGGGAGACAAACGTGGTTTGTTCCAGGCGTAGTAGTAGCAAGTAGCAAGAGTAGTATCCGACACAACACTTCTACCAAACAATGAAAATAATTGAAGGTGAGTCTAAAAATCTGAATATATTAAATTAGAGCTGCAACCGATTAATCGATAATAATCGATTATTGAAATAATCGCCAACTAATTTGATAATCGATTAATCGGCAGCGATTAATCGTTTTATGGTTTGACCTATTTTCCGCTCAAACGTGTCGAATATTTGTTGTTCCCAGTGCAATTTTTCTAGTGTCAAGGCCCCAACACAATAAAGACAACATGTAAGCTTGCGTGAAAGCCCAATATGTTATAATTTAGCCTGTAAGGCTCTTTCATGCTACTACTATAAAATGGAGATAGAGAAACAGCAAAACATTAGTAATATTAACATTGCAATCTTTTAATAATATTTCATAATCATAATTAATGCTAATAATTGTTCCTATTTTAAAGGAAAAATGAAACGATTCATCGATTAATCGGCAGTAAAAATGGCTGATTAATCGACTATCAAATTAATCGCTATTTGCAGCCCTATATTAAATACATTTTTTAAAGTTTGCTTCAAATTGCTCATCAACACATTTATTAACTCATTCTCTCCATTTTGCATTCATGCTTCAGAGGATCTGTTTCATTAGCCTGGTCAGCCTGAACCAACGCACGTGATGGGTGGATGATTCGTTGGTTCTGGATCGCCAGGCTGCCGTTTAATTGGATCCCAGTTTAATTGGTCCACAGTTCTGTGGTGTATTATTAGATTCTAATACAACGACCAAGCTTGCGTCATGAGAAGCAAGACACTTGACAATAGGCCTGAGACTAACCATTATTGTATTACCAAAGCGCAGAGCATTGGGGATGTAATGGTTTTGCGTGCACCGGCGCGTCCGATCCCTTGTGTTAACTCAACAGATGGATAGATTTGTCCCAGATTTGGTGTGTTTCGACTTTAGACACCTCTAACAGTGGAACATGCACATTGTTGTGAGACACTAGTGAATTTAATTTTTAAAAATTAGAGTCAATTCAATTTTAGACCCGAGATGAATATGTGGGCATTCTTAAAGACATCCATGGCCTAATTTTTTTATAAGTTATTTTTTGGGGGGCAAGCGCCATTTTTTCCAGTCTTTATCGAAAGAGATAGTAACAGGATTAAATCGGGAACTGGGATGAAGAGAGTCATTGCAGAAACAGACAGAGGGTTTGAAACTGCACTGCACTGCTCGACCTGTGGTCTGGCGGACGTGCACTCTACCCACTCGACCACAGCGTGCCCCCAAAATTTGGACTTTTTAGACCCGGCGCCCGAGCCCTGCAGATCAATAACAAATCCAAACTGACCTTGAAGACTTCCGAGAAGAAGCCCGAGCCAATCTTCTCGCAGCAGAAGTCGTCGATGCGGGCCAGGCTGGAGACCGCACTGCGCAGGGCTCGGTAGGAGGAGGGTCGTAGTCGGTTAGGTGCGTGGATGCAGTAGACGGCAGTCTCCTCCGACTCCCCGGACAGACGAACCAAACTGTCTTCTCCACTGTCGCCGTTATGGTCCTCGCAGCCACTCCCGTTGTCGGCATAATCCATTGTGAAGGCCAAAGCGCTGCTGTGCAACTTATTTTCTTTCGAGTTTAAACAAAAATGATATACTGTAATAATCCCCGATAAGGGGAAATTATGTCCGCGTTCACACACCAATGGTGTGGGCTTCCATGGTATGGAGATTGGAGACTGTCGGAGACCAGGCTCGAACCGCCAACCTTTCGTTCTTCAACCCTCTGGGCGTTGGAGTGGCCACTCTACCAACTGTGATGGCTACAGCCCTGCGGTGTAGCTACTCTTCTTTCTTAAAGTTCACTTGCATGGACAAAAAAAAACTAGTGAAAGTCTTTATCTATGTCTTCAGTTGGTGCTGCTTGCACGACTACTTTATAATCAACGTGCAGCAAGTCAATCCCGATGGAGATCCTCTGGCTCGTCTCCGAGAGACGTGAGGGAGGTCCGGGGCGGCCGGTTCTCACCGTAAGCCCCATTTGCGTTTTTTTCTTTTGGATTTCTCCTCCATTCGTCGTCGTTTGTTCTGCCTTTTCTCCCGATACAGCCGTTAAGCTTTTAGGAAAGAAAATACATAGTTAGCCGAGATACGTGGCGAAATACATCAGGTACAGTACAACAATATTTCAACAACCAACTGGACATTTATGTTAAGGATTTTATGAATTTACAAACAATACTATTAACCACTCAGTATTAGATGTTGTCAAACGTGTGGTCGGAGAGCCAGTGGCTATTAGAAAAATGTCTAAATATATTCTTTATGCATAACTATAATATTTCTGACAAATACTAACGAGAGTGTAGTTCTGAAATTAATTCTGCTTCGTGTAGTGGTGTCGTTGTTATTATTGTGCTGCTGTTAAATTGTTATTAACTCACTAGGGCTCCAAAGGTCATGCGACGCCTGCTGATATACTGTAGAATGGATGGGATTTAAACGCCTGTTGGGGGCGGGGGG
>OMKY01077792.1:1581-18065 GCA_900302395.1 Bregmaceros cantori | reverse complement strand
AGAGGATGGGAACAAGGGAGAGAGAAAGAGGGAGAAATGGAAGAGGGATGATGGCAGCGAAACAGCAAAGTAAGGAGGATGGAGTAAGAGAGATAAGGAGGGGCGGGTAGAGAGAAAGAGATGAAGAGAGAGGAAGGGGGGGAGTGCGAGAGAGACAAAGAGAGAGAGCAAGAGATGGAGACGAAGAAATAGGTAGAGAGAGTAAGTAAGAAAGGGGGAGGAAAGAGGGAGAGAAGGTAGAAAGAGAGGGAGGAGGGGAAAGCGAGATAGAGAGTAAGAGATGCAGAGGACGAGAGAGGTAGAGAGAGAGGAAGATAGGAAGGAGAGCGAGGGGGTAGAGATAGAGAGATGAAGAAAGAGCGAGAGACAGAGAGACAAAGGGAGAGATAAAGAGAGAGAGAGAGAAAGAGAGAGAGAAAGAAAGAGAGACAAGATATATAGAGAAAGTGATCGAAGGATAGAGAGAGAGAGGGATCTTAGGTGAGGTCTGAGATGTTGGTTTATACTTATGTTATGTAATGTTGTGTGGGAGTTTTATGTGTTGTGTAGAATGTGCTTCACATAATGTTCCACTCATGAATATTTAACAAAGTTAACAACACTGCAGCCTGCTGTTATTCCATAATCCACTGTTTGACACATAGGCCAGCCATGTGTTTCAGGAAAGTAAAAACAATACTTAGAGCTGTAAGCATATTGAATATCTAATGTCATGAATCATGTAAAATGACTCAGAAAGAACAACAATGAAATTGTTGGGACAGCAACCCATTTAATAAAGTTTAGCTACTTCAGTAGTAGATTTGTCTTTTGTGAACAAAGGCCCCGTTCACATGATACCAAAAATCCTAAATATACACCGCTTATAGGTGGATCTGATTCAAAAGTGGTCATGTATAGACGAGTTTACCCACGAAATACAGGGGGCTGGCATTTTGTTCTGTCAGGTGAAACACACTTCCGGTGCCTGTATGATTTCCATTTAATCTTGTCGTAGTGGACCGCGGTGGCTCACAAAAACCACACAAAACGCTCACCAATTCAAAATCCAGCCACTAGATGTCAGTCTGTGACCAGTTACACATCACCCGTTAACCTTTTTGTATAAATATTGATGAAATACAGTCAATATCCGACTTAAAGTTACTCACCGAATTGTCACATGTTCTTCTGGACCAATAGGCTGGCTGCTTCTGCTAGTTCTTCCAAAAGGAATGAGACATTGGAACTGGTTGAACTGATTATTAAATGATGCGGTTGTGGGTCATAGATCCACACGATAACACTTGTGGGTGAGGAATAGCACACCGCAAGTTACCACAACAATTTTTAAGTAACCCTGTAGGTGTGTGCTCCCACTGAATAGACATGTTGTAAAAATAGCCAAATACACGGCAAGACCCACCCTTCTCCCCCAGCAAACCAGAGGTGGGGTTCGTGACGAAACTGAATATATTATACATATAGATATTATATATAAACTCTGACCATCTAGCGTAAATATGGTTCTGACCAGTGCTATTCTATGTTTTACGGCTGTGTAACCTTAATTTGCTGATAGTTCGTGACTGACGTAAGAACATTTTATTTTTTATTTGCCAAAAATTGAGAGATGGAGGTGTTGCTTTTATTAGTTGTCACGCAACGTCCAATTCACTTGTAAAGAAACAATCATCAATGCAAAACACTTCTTTAAACTTAAGTCAGTATAACTTTCCTTTTTTTATCCAATTGTTATTATTATATTGTAATAGTGTTCCTGTCAGAAAGAATAATTATTAAAATATAGCTGCATGCAGCAATACGGGTCCAAGCAGGGGGCATGCGGATGACGTGTACAAAGTTTCGTTCAAATCTCAAAGTGCTGCCGCGATATGAGCTACTTTCCGCTATGCGACTTTCCTGACACGTTTGAATGGCTGTCACGGTGAAACGGTAGGGGTGTAATAAATCCCTTCAAGTGGTGTCTGCAGAACAGTCCCCAGATCACATGTACCGAGTTGTGTGCAAATCCGACTAAGATTGTAGGAACAGAAGCATTATATTGACTTTAGCATAATCCAAAATGGCGGATATGATCTTCTGGTTGGCATGTTGTCAGATGGTGCGTTGGTTTCCACTTCAAGCTAAAAATATACACATACAAATTCATGTGCAAAGAAACAATCATCATTGCAAACACTTCTTTAAATTCAAGTCAGTATAACTTTCCTTTTTTTAATCCAATTGTTATTACTATATTTTAATAGTGTCCCTGTCAGAAAGAATAATTATTAAATGACTGGTGTCATTGCACTTCTCTTATAATGAGCTGCCAGAGTGTTGAAGTGCTCCATATGGCCTGAGTCGAGCTAATCAGAAGAAACACAGCGTATCAAACTATAATAGACATGACCACATTTGACCACCCCATGGGGGGGAACGGTACATTTATTTTAATGATTGATTTAATTATTTTTCGCAACCTCTAGACACACAATGACTTCCATGAAGTTTGTACGAACTGATTGTCGTTGAATTTAATTATAAGCTCTAGCTGGTTCTGTGGACAAAATATTTAACACTAGTCGATAGTTTTATTGTTTGGTCTGTCCTCAGCTCAAACCAGTGTGTGACATATGTTAAAGCCAATGCCCTCTCAATTCCCAGTGTCATTATCTTGGATGGTGCACATGGGGTCCTATGTTCCGAAATCCACATGTTCAGAAAGGTTATGGGTCACTTAGGGGTTAGGGTTACTGGAAACCGCAGCGGATGTGCTAACGCTATCTTCCTTCGGGTATGTGAACATATTAACAATCATGTGTGTGTGTGTGTGTGTGTGTGTGTGTGTGTGTATGTGCCATGCCGTGAGTGTGTCAATGGCATTTGACGCGCCAACTCTCTCTTTCCCGTCTCCACGTCCCTCTCGCTGTCATTATTTGATTATTATTATCATAATCAATATTTTATTATGGTACTTTTTCGTTCTCTTCTTTTCAATATTTTAACTGCTGTCCGGAGCGAACGCACCGCACGCGCACATGCACACACACAGATACACACAGAAATGTTCCCCCGAAAGGCTGCTCTGGTTACGTCCTTCCCCCGCTTCGTGAGTGGCTAATATTCATCCAATCAGCGAGCGACAGCAGAAAACACGTCTAGTTTGAATACTACCGTGACTAATCAAACCGCGACTTGCGGGAAACAACCCGCGACAAATCCAAAACGGAACATAGGGGTTAAACCGTGCACATTGTTAAGCCCCACAGCAACGCAAACAATAACAAGTAAGCTTGTGTGAGAGAAAAAAAAAACAATATTACAAGCTAGTACGGAAGAGTAGGCTCTTTCATGCAAATACGGAAATTAAAATTTGAATGCACAATCAGTGAAGATAGTAAGCCAGCAAAAAGGTTTGTGATAATAATAACACTAACATTTCATTTAATAATTGATGACGGATCATTAAATGTATTACTTGCGCCTTGTTCGCCGATGGGAGTACTATGGGTCTATGGGTCAATTGCACTACTTGAGCACTTGCATTGATAATGGTTTGCCATAAATACTGCTAGCACTAAAAGTACACATTTTTTGTACCATTATGACACCAGTTTGCAATCTCTGAGTGCTTCTAGTTACAATTGTATTAATTACATTAATTAAAACAGATTAATCAACTCATTGCTGATTGCAGCAGTACATTCACAACGTTACACAACTCTACTTCTCTAACTGAGCTAGTGCGCAGCCATCCGGCATTAAGTTCAGCAACACTGAACTAAAGAAAAAAGCTTTGTGCGAAGCCAAGTCTGTCCGATATCCCCGGACATCTCTCAGACACTGTTTAAAGTCTGCCCCAGGAAGTGCCCTGTTTACTAACCCCTATTCTTTATAAGGGTGACTGGTTCCATGTCCTTAGCTCACATACCACAAGACTGTTGTGTTCTAGTCCATGGAATTTTCCCATAAAACATGCATTTTCTCATAGAACGCGATCTGGCAATGTTAGCAAATTCAGAATAGTGGTGTTTTCATCCATATCCATGTGGGGGGATAAGGGCTACATGAAGTCTCTCAGCCCTAGCGGACATCATACAGAAAACACAAACTTACTCCCAAAGATTTTTCAAATGTAGGTTTTTGTCGAATTTTAACCAATGAATGAATTTCCTGGAAAGAAAGATCCCCGTCTTTACATTATAATCCTTTGACATTTGATTGACACGTTGTTTTGTTTTTTTTACATTTTCCGAGCCTGGTTTTTACCAAACCCAGCGTCTAGCGATGTGCGGAAGATGCGTTGGTTCTGGCTCGCCAGGCTACTCACTGGTGGCATACTCACTGGTAGTGCAAATTAGCAATCTTACACATGTACACTTACACACACACAGCTCAGAAATAGCAAATGTCACAACGTCAATTCCAGCAAGTGCAAAATGGAGGTGTTCTATTTGAGACAGTACTAAACCATACACCCGTGCACCCGCCTCCAGCGCCTGCATGGTGCCTGTGACTTAGTTCACAGGCACATGCAGCGTCGCAAGTTCTCCTCCCCTCGCCGTCATTTCTGTTATGTATTTCCCTCATCTCTCTTGTCCCACCTTCAAACTAATCCTGTCAATTAAAAAAAAAATGAAAAGGAAAATGTCGCCGGTGCCAAAAAAATAATTTAATTAATTTTATTTAGCGTCAGCAGACTTTCTATCATAGAGTGGAAATGAAGGACGGTGAGGATGTGAATATTAAACAAATCATTTATTTTAATTCTCTTATCAAATAATTCCCCCTTTCTCATTTTTATTTAGGAAGCTGTGCTCACTCTGCGCTTACAAACGCTATGCTACGTGACTCGCAAACTTGCATACACACACACATACACATATGGCTGCCTAAAGGTCGCTGGGTCGACCACTTACTATTGACACTTGCAAATTTAACATGTTTATGGCACATTTCCATTATATGGTGTTGGCTCAACTCAACTCGCCTTTGCTACCAGGTACTTTTCTGAGTGTCGTTTTCCCATTACAAGGCCCCATGTGGGTACCTTCCTGAGCAACAATACAGTCTGTACTTTGTTGAGCGACCAATTAATTTTGTAGATTTTTTTTGTAGAGGAGCGGAAACGAAAAAAGATTTCTTCAACTGTTCCACAACAGAAACAGAACATTATGAAGTC
Organism: Bregmaceros cantori; assembly: GCA_900302395.1. NCBI lineage: Eukaryota > Metazoa > Chordata > Actinopteri > Gadiformes > Bregmacerotidae > Bregmaceros > Bregmaceros cantori. Next base: position 12,898 of record OMKY01077792.1, on the reverse strand, counting down.
CACAAAACCCGGTTAAAAACTTTTTTTTTTCAATCTCTATATATTTTAACATTTCCTATGTCTAGGAGACTATTTCCATCCTCTTTCACTGTCAGTCATCAAGCCGCATGCATCTGGGGCTCCATCATGTGGACAGACAAGGAAGTAATGATGTTTTAAACATTAATACTGTAGCAATGAAGTCCACCCAATATATATGGTATAAACTGCATCTAAACTTAACATTGCACAATATAAGGAACTCTAAGAAGGAACTACATTTTTGCATTCCAAACCGGTTCAGGACCGGTTCAGGCCTACGTTAAACGTAGGCCTACCTGAACCATTCGCAGCGGAACATTTTACAAATAATTTCGTTTTCAAACCCTTGTCTGCAGTCACACTAGTTCGTGGTCAAAATGGAGACACACACACACACACACACACACTCACACACACACATTGGCCCTCCATCAGAATGCGTGGCTAGGACACGCTGCCAGGCCCATACAGTCAAACTCCAAACCTTGTAGCTTGCACTTTTCTTCTGTTGCACCGTTACCACAATAAGTGGCTCCCACGAGGACGCCCGGTGGCCGGGATGTCATGTCAACGACTTATGGGCTGTCAGACCTTATGGGAGGTGCTGGGCTAATGCTGCCAGCCAACGCCGGGGTTTATCCTTAGGACAATGTCCTGTTTCCCTCCTGCTGGAGTGCAGTGTGCTGCTCGTCCAATATTTACCAAGGCCTCTGTTAAAAGCCAGAGATGGGCAGTAAGGCATTACATTTACTCCGTTACAATTTTTTTGTGTATTTTTTTTACTCTTGGAGTACATTTTTCACAAGTTACTTTCTACTTTTACTCAAGTAATTTTGAGGTTTTTACTTTTTACTGAGATGTCAGCAACTACTTAAGTAACTTTTATGTGGAGTACTTTTTACTTTTACTTGAGTAATATTTTGCTGAGGTACCAATACTTTGACTTGAGTAATTTTTATGTCCATATCTTCTTAAAGCTGAGTTCACACAGAAATGGGTAGTAGTTAACTCATTCTAGGCCAGCCCTTTTCAAATTCGGCATGTCCTAGAGATCCAGGGGGTACTTCCTGTCTCTGAACGTCACTTCTGGTGTCAATTTACTTGCCGTGTATTTGGCTATCTTTCCAACATGTCATGAGCAGGGAGAGGGTTTGTGTGTGTGTGTGGAAGAGGGGAGGTTGGAGGGGTGGGGTGTGACGCCGGTGTCGCGGAGCAGGGAGAGGGTTTGTGTGTGTGTGTGTGTGTGTGGAAGAGGGGAGGGTGGAGGGGTGAGGGGTGACGCCGGCGTCGGAGAGCAGGGAGAGGGTTTGTGTGTGTGTCTGTGTGTGTATCTGTGTTCGCTTGTTTCTGTTCTTTTGTGTGTGTGCGTGGATCTGGGAAAAGACAGGGAAAGAGAGTGGCATGAGGCCGCTTCAGTAAAAACATTTGAATATATATATATTATTTCGCCTTTCATGCTCTGGAGCGCACAGTCCGCCGATTGCTCAGCGCTGCTGTCAATCACTGAGCTCACGGGCCCGCCCCCAGTACAAACCCAGTACGTCAGTATACGTGCGGTGAAAAATCAAAATAAATGATTTTCTGTACGGTCCGTATACGGACCATGCATCTACCACACGTATTTCAGTACAAAGGAGCATGCAATGTGACAACACATTTGTTTTGCTCACGTATACGGTACGTATACGTAGGTATACCACAACGGTACGTACGTATACGTACCGTACAGAAAAATCTCTGCAGTGGAAACCTAGCGCCAGTCAGCTTTGGTGACAACCGCTCTTGCAATAGTAGGCTGATCAGCCATGGAAATGTTCGTACACAATCTGCAACAGGCAGAGATCGTAATCCATTATTATTATTGTATTTACACTTCCATTTGATTCCATTTTTAACATTTGAATCATCCCACCACCGCTTCAATACAACCACAACGGTGTGCGCTATCTATCACAACAGCGTGAACAGAGTCAAAAGATTTAGTGCGTTGCTGAGGGTGGTTATAAAGAAAAGCCTTTTGCTGGCTGTTGTTGATTGCAAAATAATCCGGGGGCGCGCCTCGCCTCCAACACCATCGGCAGCCTCATTGCACATTAATTTCCAATAACGGGACGGACCATTTCAGTTTATTCCTTAAATATTCTGGTTCTGTCGGGGCGTGAGCGACGGCTCACATTATTATTCATTCATGCAAAACGTGGGGGAATGAGGAGTGTGGACACACTGCAAATGGACGTATTTATGGATATCTGTGCAATGCTCTAATCCCGAGGCGCAGAACGGCTCATATTAAAAACACGAGGCACGCATCTGGCGAAGCGGCGGTGCATTGCGTATAAGTTGCGTACACACAGCAAGATGCGAGGGTGATTTACTCATGAAACTAATCTACTCTTTCTGTTGTGTGTTCAATCCTAATACGACTTGACATCTTCTAGCTACCAAATAAAAGATTAGGTGCTACCTCCTGTGACCTGGCATGAACGGACACAACAACCAGCCAGAGGAAATTGACGGCGCAGTGATGTATTTCTCTAAAACTTTTCAAGATGGACAGATGTCTTATTTTGTCGATGAGCAGCCACCCGATGTGTGTCGGGGCCATATCTGTAGACCGGTGTGGCGGCCTTACTTCACTAGATCACTGTTCAGCTTTGCGAACCCTCTGTCTTTAGAACCTTCGGTCTACCGATCGGACCCCGTGTCAGTGCAGGGCTACTGTGAGCGCAGGAGAAATTACCTTTGGCACAGTGGTCGCAATAGAGGCTCTGGTCGGGTGCTTAAAAAAAGAAGGCAGCGAGAGGCCATATTAGGTTTAAACGCACACTTATTACATATTGATCTGAGGGCCAAAGACTAAAATGCAATGAAACTATTATTATTAATCATGATTATTTATTTTAATTATTGTTATTATTATTATTGATAATATGATGATTATTATTATATTTGCTGGGTACAACAAACCCCCAAGCACAGACTATTCCACAGTGTGTATGCATGTTAGTATTCGAGTATACAAAGGAGTAAATTGAGTAAATTCTCGTCGGGTGTGTGGCTTTCCTGAGGGTAATTTACGAGCCAGCGCCCACCAAAGGCTCTTATCAAGACTTTTAAACAGCAGCAGGATTGAAGGAGATTGGCGCTGATTTTTGGATGTCGATGGGTTGTCTGCGGAAGAAGCATACCAAGATGTACCGTTTGTGGACCGCACTGTGACGTAACTGATTACTTTTAGAAAGTAATCAGGGAAAGCCAACACAGCAGCACTTGTGCCACAATGGAGTGAACAGCAAGACACACAGCGACAGCCCCACAAGCCAAAATCTTTTTGGGGCGGTCGCTGCGAGTCCAACCAGCCTGAGGGAACGAAGTCTAAATTACGGTGGCACAGAGACGGCAGAAACCTCGGGGGGAATGCAATTTCAAGATGGACGGATGCTTTATTTTGTTAGTGAGCAGCCTCATTCCGCTGAAGAAAAGACCTTTTGCGCGCTGGTCGCGATTGACACGTATATACGATGCGGAAAATTGCTGCTGGTAATGTTTAGGATTTTTGGCAGCAGTCGACACGCGCTCCACGGGAAAATGACAGCGCGGTGCATACGGTAGCTTTAAATGGGACGGCATGTAGGCTGTCACTCGTGCCCTGGGCTCAAATGAATGGTAATAAAAAGTGGCAGTTATATACAAAATCTTTGGGACGGCGTAGCGGCGGCACTTTGGAAGTAGACGGCTTACTGAGCACAGCGGCACGAGCTTACAGCAAGCGGATGTAGAAGCATGTTATTATTGTGCGTACAGAACTGTACCCTCGAGTACACTACTTTTGTGTGTGCCCTGTAGAAATGGACAGCGCCGGGATCCACAAGCACGGTCTGAAATGTTGTGGTGTTTATCCGTGCTATTCAGACAGTCGTTGGCCCGTGCATTAACCCTGGAGTGTCAACAGCCATGGCGGATGCGGAGGTTGAGAGCCAGGGCCTTTACATCGGTGGGGCCTTGGTCTCTTGATCTCTCTCTCTGGCTCTAGTTGCGAAGCTTGTCGCTTTTGCTGGATGCCCCAGGGGAAATCTTAAAATACACCAATACGCCCTATCACGTCCAATTGATGTGTGTTCAAATTGATGTGGGTCAACTCGTCCTGGCTACAGGTTGTCTCCCAGACACAGGTGCAAAGTCGGCAAACCCCACTTTACTGGCCATTGCGAGATAGGAAGAGAAAGTGTGCGTGTGTGATCATATGAGGGTTTTTTTTTGTGGTGGTCTCTCCGAGAAACATTGGTCATCAGAAATCACGGACCACCCATACTTATCCACGCAGCGCTAGAAGCTGCCGCCAATCGCGCTGCAGCCGCGCTGTCCGGCTTCCGGAGCCGAATGGATTCATTGGCATTTATTTCTTGTGATATTGGACTGTCCGAAGTAGAGAGGGAGGGAGAAGAAGAGAGAATGTGTGTTCATGTCCGCAACGAGGCAAACTCCTGGTGCAGTTTTTAAATAAAATGCTTGCTACAGCCTTCTCTCCCCCCTCTCTGTTTGTGAAAAATGAATAACGCCGCCGCTGTCAATATTCAATTCTTTTCGATTCAATTTTCTCGTTCGGTTTCCCTTCCCTGGCGGTTGGAGTTAGACCTGATACCTATGGCGTTTAAAGGACATATGTGATCTAACACCAACCCTTCCTAGACGCGCTGTGTGTGAGAGAGCGTGAGAGTGGAGATAGATAGAGGTGAGGGTGAGGGGGGATTCTTCTAGAATCGTTTTCTCTCAAAGGGGCATTTATCATGACTCACCATGACTACTATAAACACAGAAAACCTTTTTATGATGATGATGATGATGATGATTAAAATGATTTTTGACGTCACCAAAACATTTTTTTATTTTATTCAATATATATTTTTTTTCATTCTTTACTTGAGAGATAGCGATAGGACTAGCTGGTAAACTGGCGTGCTCTATAACCACCCCTCACCTCAACTTTAAAGATGAAAAGAGCAACTTCAACTAGAGAAAGGGAGTTTTCCCCTTCTCCTGTTAAATTTGCAGGTCCGAATACCGGGATGTCAGGACAGCAGTTTGGAAAATAGGTGGTTTACAGAAACACGAGCTGACATGGAGCGGTCGTAGAAGCATGTTATTATTGTGCAGCTCTGTATGCTCCGCTGCTCCGGTGTGTGTATATGTCCTGTGTATGAATGGAAAGCCCTGGGATCCCCTGAGTTTTTAACCCACTAAAGTGTTTATTCAGAGGAAGACGGGGGAAGAGATGGAATGTTCTGGAATTAACTATCTGGCTATGAAACATGGGTGAGGCCGCCACGGACTCAAAGCGTATTTTTAGTTAAATAGTTATTTCGCTATGGGATTTTATTGGGAAGTATCCTCCTCCAGAGGTGTCCACTGTTTAGGGTGTGTTGGTCGAGTCCTGATCATTTATAGCAACCATTATTATTTAGTAATGATGGGTGTGTGTAATAGAAACATATTGTTCTTGGTGTAGTTCTGCACTGTGGACACCCCTGCAGTGCTCACAAAGTCGCTGCCTCCCTAGGTCGTCCTCAGACGAGCCTTCCATCGTAGTCTCCAGTCATCCCGATCCTCCATACATTTTGCAAGTTCGTTGGCGCTATGGACTCCCGTGTCCTTCTTGAGCATGTCCACCAATGTTAGGCTGGGGCGTCCTCTGGACCGGTGCCCCTACCAGTTTTCTGGCTGGTAACTCTTTGTGTCTTTGGCAATGTCCTGCAAGTCTCATTCTCCTTACGGCAATCTTCTCGCTCACACTAGGTATTCCCTCATAAAGGATTCTGATGGAAACGTGCACTTTTGCTGGTGTTGAGCACTGCACGCAGCATCCTGGTGTAGCACCCGTCTAGGGACCTCTCCTGGGATGGTTTCAGGGTCCAGCATTCACTGCCATAGAGGAGAACGGATTCCACTGTTGCTGTTATGAATTTCGATGGTAGTTGTTTTACAACTAGCATAAAACATGCAAGATAGGAGTTGGGTGTGTGAATGCATGTCAATGGTGCGTGCTTGGTGTACTGGAATACAATGCCAAATGAGCATTCAGCCCACAGTGTTACGAAGACTCTCATAAATACGCCAGAGATACTGGCTGAATAACGTGATTGGACTCACAAGGAATTTAGTTCTAAACAGACAAGCGGAAGATGCGACTGCGTGCGTACCAGCTAGCCTCATATTCACAGATGGAACTCGTACGAGTAGTAATGGCTCAGAGAAGGCCACAACTCGACGAGGGAATAATCACAGGAGCTGGCCCCTACCCAATTAGGTATTGGATAGGAGACTACGGAATGTTTAGAGTCGCATACTATGGGTTGCCTGTTAGAGGAAAGCTATGCACGAACAGGCGGGAGAAAAGATCCATTTACCACATCTCCCGACTGTCGGTCGAAACCCATAAACCGCATGGGTAAGAGGCGGAGTACTAAACCAGAATGGAAGTCAAGCGATACTCAGCCTCAAGGTATCCATGATAATGCCAGCAGATCGGTCGGCATCGAATCGCTGGAATAAATAGGGAAGTCACGGCTGCTAGTCGTTAGCATTAGCACTCTTCTTCGTGGCTTCCGCCCGAGACGGCGCCCAGCGCCTTAAGGACCCAGCGCCCTCTAGCCGCAAGTCTCAGGTAACAGCAAGTGGCGCCGGAGCGCCACCCATGACAGTTGCATAAGAGAAGCTGAATTTGATTTGTTAGGGGAGGTTGGAGCTCCATACACTGGCCATGCCTTTCAGGGCCTTCCACGCAAGTGCCTTCCGCGGTACCGTTTTTAGTTGTTATTCGATTATTTTTATTAGTCTGTCCCACTTGGGAATATGAGTAATTGCTATTATTTGTAAACGGGAGCAGTGAATCTGTGTGTTCTGTGGTTTAGATTAATATCGGGACTGTTTAGCAAAATATTTTCAGACTTGGTGCAAAAAAACAAACAACATAAGGTCACCCACTTGGTCATTATTTATTTTCTTTAGGTTAATCAGTCTTCCATGTGAGGGTGTTATCTTGGTTCAAGCTGCTCTTGCCAATGTGTTTTTACTACCACTCAAACTAAGCAGTGGATTCAGGTTTCATCGTGAAGTGTTGTGTTTGTGTTTTCACACGCAATCACACATGTGTGCACCTACACACAAATTAAAACAAAACCAGATTTCCACACCGCCGTTTTCCAACACACGGAGCTCACGCATGGACGGTGCGTCCCAAACCTCGTCTCAAGCATCATTTATACCTTCTATTCAAACTGGTGGCCCGCGGGCCAAATCCGGCCCACCAACCATTGTTTTCTGGCCCCCAGAGCAATCCTAAACAATAAAAAAAAATTAAAAATTCAAAAAAATGTTTTTTGTTGTTGTTGTTTTGGTCAAACATGTTTTATCTATCTGAGATTCTGTTCTTTACCTACCAGAGACACTAGAAATGTGTTGTTGAGGGTTGAGGCTAACTGAGATTCTGTTCTTTACCTCAGCAGATGCACTATAAATGTGTTGTAGTTTAAATGAGCGGCTGCTGTTTACCACTATTTGTGTGTTGTTGTTTCAGATGTTGCTTGTTACAAACAAGAAAGTGCCATTGTTGCATAGAATTGAAGACATTTTAATGAGAAGTATGTTTCTTTAAATAAAAGTTATGAAAATTTGGTGGTTTTGCGTCGTGACAAGTTGTACAAATAGGCCGGAGATTATGGGGAGGGGTGGTGGTGCAATCTGGCATCTGCTCCGGCCCCTGGCCCATTGGGCTTCTGACAATGCGGCCCTCTGAGCAAAGTAGTTGAATAGCCCTGATTTATGTTCTACAATAGCTATGAATACATTTCCTACATATTCCATCTGTAGCTGAAGAGGTTCAGAAGGAGACGGACAGAGATGGCAAAAGTACCGGGATTTCTTACTCGAGTAAAATGCTTTTGTAAAAAAACAACAACACACGTAATACTACAAAGTCGTGATCTAAATATCTACTCAAGTAAAGTAAAAAGTACAGGCTGAGAAATGTACTCATGACCTGCAGAAGCGCGGGACAAAATGACTCACCCCAGTGTTTCGCACGTAAACTCGTCTATAGAGTTCAAAAAACGATCCGCTTATTTTGGTAGAGTTAGGTTAGGGTTATGTCAGGGTTGGGGTTAAGGTTTTGGAGGGACCCTAACAAAATAAGCAGATAGTTTTTTTGGATTCGCACTTCACATCACAACAAATTATACACCAAAATTTCGGAATGCAGGCGTATAACCGGGTTGAAGACTGAAAGCTTAGTGGTTTGAATACCAGATCCAACATTCTCCATACCAGGATGTCTTTGGATGAGACATTACAAATTGCTCCCAATGAGTTGTGGTTGGGTGCCCCTCTTGGCAGCTGCCGCCAAGGCCATATTTTTAGATCTCTTGTTGGGGTCCAACATCATATGCATCCCTGTGTCTGGGTGGTCAGTGACAAAGTTTCTGTTGATGATCTTTGATTAAACCCAGCTGGTGGAGTTACCTGTGATCTGATGATATCATGTGATGCCCATTTTGCCCCGGGAACAGAAACATTACTTCTTTTATTTTCAGCAGGCTCAAAGTTTATGTTGGCATTGTTCATGTGTTTGGAGAAAACAGTCATATTAGACCTCCATCACCCTGGATGCGGTTGCAGAAAGTTTGGAAGGATCACTGAGTATTTTGCATTGGAAATGTTCAATGTAATTGAAGGCATGCTGTGTAGATTCTCGTGAGACGCAAAGTCATGCAAAATGGAATTTTCTTTTTGGGATAGTGCACATTTCCCTGAAAAATAACAATAATTTTGTTCATTTGTCAAGGGTGACTACATCAGAATCTTCATTGATATTCAAGGCTGAGAGAATTATAGTGTTAACTACTTAACTATTTCTTTTCAGACTCTGTCCCCTCAGGTTTTACCCAAGATTCAGGCTTTGTTCAGTTCAGCCTGCTGCCTAAATAGAGGAAGCTACAGGTGCTAGTGGTTAGCATTAGCTGTTACTCGTAGCTTCCTGTCCTGGGACTAGCGCCCTGCGCCTTACAGACATAGCGCCCTCTATTGCGAATCCCAGGAAGTGGTGCCGAAGCGCCACAGGTAACACATTGATGAATAGTTTGTAGCTCTAAACACACTATTTGCACTCTCTCATTGACGCGCACACAGCGACCCACACAGACTCATGTCATATCCGTGCATCTTTGAGAGAACAAGGCCCCCGCTGGGATTAAGAGCCTGAGCTTTGGAGGAAGTGATCGGCAACCAGCCCTGAACAGCAAACATTTGTCTGGATTAGCCAGCGCTGATAGCACCTGTGCTGGATGGCTGCGCTGACTCGAGATGTCAGGCTTAACAAATCCTCTCCTTTTTTATTTCCCTGCCGCTGTGCGGATATGGGGGGTTTTATTGATTTGAGTGCAGGTTTTTTTGATGGCCATTTCTGCTGATTTCCTGTATTGATTCGACTCTGCTTCACCGGGTGCAAGTTTACCACGGAGTGACATGAATCTTGGGTAAAACTTGACAGGCTTTCGGGCGAAGACGGCATTTGGAGGGAGGTGGAAATGTAACACAGTGAAAACCAGAGGTGGAAAGAGTACTGAGAGAGAGAGAGAGAGCGCCGAGAGGGAGAAAGAGATAGGCGCCAACTGTTCCCAAGCTAATGGCCAAGTTAATGTAACGAGTAGCAAATTGCTCACATCTCAATATTTTTTTTCTCACCACAAATTTACTCAAGTAAAAGTAGAAAGTAATTTGTGAAAAATGTACTCCAAAAGTAAAAAAGTATACAAAACAACATACGATATGATTGTGATCTTGAGGTGTCACAATATTGCAATCTACCTATTTTTTTTTTATGTTGTACAGTCACCAAAACATTACCTCCTCTGGTGTGCCCATATGCATTTCTTCAATGTTATAGTTTGAATAAATGACTAACAACCTAGCCTAATTTATCTTATATCTCGGGACTAAATGAAAACCACTTAACTTAATAACTCGGACAGCACTCGGCCCATCAGCGCCCCCTACTGACTCATATTATACATCTTATCCTACCCTGTCAGTGCGCAAAAAAAAAGAAAAAACGAGCCTGTTTTGGTAAAAGTAAGGAGTAGAAGTACAGATATTTTTTGTTAAAAATGTACTCATTACAAGTAAAAATTGATCACAGAAAAAAGTACTTCTAAAAGTACAGATAATTAAAATAGAACATTTTACTTAAGTACAGTACTTAAGTATTTGTACTTCATTACTTGCCATCTCTGATGAGAGCTAATGAGGATTCTCATCAAACATGACGATGCGATCACATTGATTTTAGGCCCCGGATTTTGGACTCTAAAATGTATGCACAAAAACTGACTGTAAATAGGCTTACAACATTTACACAGGACATTGGGTGGGCATTTCACCCACTGTGAGTTCTACTTGTGACAGTTTTGAGTGCTGATTCAGACAGTCGCCGGCCCGTGCATTAACCCTGGGGTGTCAACAGCCGTGGCAGACGCAGAGGTTGAGAGCCAGGGCCTTTACATCGGTAGGGCCTTGGTTTCTTGATCTCTCTCTCTCTGGCTCTAGTCGCGAAGCTTGTCGCTTTTGCTGGAAGCCCCAGGGGAAATCTTAAAATACATCAACACACGTGTGTCACAAAAGTCGGTGAAACGGCAGATAAAATACCAGATGCCATTAGTTTCGGAAACAAGCCGTACATCCACAGACTCCCAGCCCTGCTATTAAGTGGAAAGGACAACACATTTCGGACGATGGCGACTGTAAGCAGACACCGTTTATTGTGTCTGACCTTTAACGCGTCGCACGTCAACTCCCCCGCAATTATTGCCCGTCTGTCACACCATGCCCACTTTATCCCTGCATGCTTCCGTGTCACACACGCATACATACACGCCCCCACGGAGCATGTGTGTGTGTGTGTGTGTGTGTCTCTGTGTGTCACCCACTCATGTTGCTGGGTGGTTATAACTTACAGAACTTCCGGCAGCTTCCGTGCAGAGTGGACCTCTTTGAATCGCTTTAGCTCCCCACAAATGGAAAGCTCAATTTAAAGGTTAGTGTTACTCGGCAGGGTTACCACCCTTCCGAAATAACTGCATTCTGATAAAGTTTGAATTCCAAAAACCATCTGCTTATTTTCTTAGGGTTAGGTTAGGGTTAGTGTGAAAGTCCGGAGAGTCCGGGGCAAGACGTTGCAGAAATGTTGCGGAGAGGAAGAGAATAGGGCTGTTGCACCAGTGACGGCGCGGGTGGGCGGTGACCATAT
>OMKY01077704.1:6747-17131 GCA_900302395.1 Bregmaceros cantori | reverse complement strand
GAGAGAGAGAGAGATAGAGAGAGGAGGGGAGGGAGAGTGGGTGAGGGAAAGGGACAGAGAGACAGAGAGAGAGATAGAAAGAGAGAGAGAGCAGGGAGTTTGGGGGGAGGGGGGGCGTCTGTTTGTTGTTCTTTGGAGTGCGGTCTGCAAATCTAAAGAAGTGCTGATTGGGGAAAATAAATAAATCTCTCCCAAAAAAATCACATGAAAATAGATAAATTAGATATATAAATAGCAGAGATGGGCAGTAACGCATTACATTTATTCAGTTACAATTTTTTGTGTACTTCTTTACTTTTGGAGTACATTTTTCATGAGTTACTTTCGACTTTTAGTAAATTTGAGGTGAAAAAAAAACTACTTTTTACTGAGATGTCACTAAAAAGTACTCGGTACATTAACTCTGCCTTTAGCGACACCTGTTGGGAACTGTTGGCACATATGTTGATCTCATATCTCTCTCTCGGGCGCTTTCTCTCTCTCTCTCTCTCTCTCTCTCTGTATCCTGGTCTGTTTTCTCTCTGCTCACTCTGTCCTAGCTGTGGTCTCAGTCTCATCCTCTTGTCCAGTGTAGTATAATGATGTAACAGCCACTCTGCTAATGGAGTCCTTAAGCTATTCACTGCATTCAAAGTGCACTTAACCCCAACTCACCTCTCTCTCTCTTTCCCTCTGTTACACCTCATCTCTCTGTGTTACTCTTTCTCTCTATCTGCTGGTCCACACGTCTCTCTCTGTCTTGCTCTCGATTCATTCTCTAACTCTTTTTCTCTCAGTCTGTTCATTCTCATCTCTCTCTCTCTCTCTCTCTCTCTCGCTTTGTTCATTATTCTTTCTATCTCTCCCTCCCCCTGCTCTCTCTCTCTCCCCTGCTCTCTCTTGCTTTGTCACAATCTGTTTTTGTTTTGTTGCGTTATCTCTCCTCTCTCTGTCACTTTTTGCGCTCTACCCCTCCTGCATGATTTGTTTCTCTTCTCCTCTCCTCCTCTCTCCATCTCTCTTCAACCACGCCAATTTAATTGCTCTGAGGTCAATGACAATAATTTGACGACTTATTAAGAGCCGCATCTGAGTCTGGGCCGACCGATTTCACACCCCACACCACCGCAGAGTCCTCTATCCAGGCAATCAACGCATGGCCGCTATTTATTAATTTTGCGGTTCACGGCGCATCCCTCGCTATAAATAGAGAAGGATGATAGCGGCAGTCGTTGACAGTCTCTACGCTGTCCGATCCATTATTTCGGCCTTAGTGCGGTTGGTAGAAAAGAACCTTTCCCTGCTTTCACAGCTGTCGAGGAGATAGTGATTTATAGGGACGGGTCAGTGCCCGATAATTAACAGTTGTTGTCATCCGTGAACACACTGGATTAGAGTGTCACGTGATTGCAAACATCCGATTTATTGATCCCTAGGTGCTGCAGCTGGGCCAGGACAGGGGATTGTAAGATGGCCGCCGATCGGTACCACCTACATATGGACAATAGGGCTGCAACTATTATTTTGATCATCGATTAATCATTTTTCTATCTAAATCATATAGATTATTAGCCTGAATTATTTTCAAAAAATGTTTGGTTTCGCCATTTCCACTCATTGCTAACATTTCCATTTTTTTAATTTTAGCATGAAACAGCCTACTCTTCTGTGCTAAATTCTAACAATGGGTTTTCACCCAAGACTACGTGTTGTCTTTATTGTATTAGGGCCATGGCAGTGGGAATGGCAACTGGCATTGGGAACAACAAATATTAAACTTGTTTAAGTGGGAGATGGGGCAGAAAAGTAAACAATTAATCACTGCCGATTAATCGATTATCAAATAAGTTGGCGATTATTTCAATAATTGATTATCATTGATTATTCGGTTGCAGCCCTAATGGATAAACATCCATATTGTGGTATACTGTGCATTTCACCTCGGCATCAGTATTTATTTCAGTACTTTTAATAACAGCACTTGAAAAACAAAAACAACACTGTTGCTGGCAGTGAGCAGCATAGCTCGATACTCGTGCATCGAAGATAAAGCCTATAGAAAATAATGTACTATCATTGGCTACTGCCTAGCGTGGGACAACTAAGCTCCAGAGGCTCTGGCTCCTCCTTTAACTAATGAATGGCAGTGAAACTACACAGTAAATGTTGCAGTGTTAAATCAACACTTAAAGAGTTAAAGAGTTAGATTTGGTGTTAAATTAACTCTTTCCATTGTGTTACATTTCTAGAGTAAAAGCGCCGCCAGCACGTCCATGAAGGGACAGGTATCTGCATCTGAGCGGACGAAGGCCGTGAGGGCCTGCGAAACGACCCCTGGGGTTCGAGCTGAGCCTCGGTCCACCCCAAGGGTCGGGTGCTGCATGAGTCATGATGCAATGAAAATGGCCGTCTTTAAAGTATGAGAGAAGAAGAGGTGGTTGGGCTTTGGGCGGGGCTTTGTAGAGTCTAATTGACACAGCGCCTTGTAACTCTGCAAATTAACACCAACACTAGTAAATATTCAACTCCCTTAGTTGTTGTAATAACTGAAAGACTCAATGAACTTTGACACTGCACATTTAACACTGCAAAATGTACTATGTATGGTAAAAGCTTTACAACACTAGATTTCAGTGTCCCACCTTCGGCAATTGATTGTCCAACATTAAGAAGCTGCAAAAAGGGGAGGGCGCGGTGGCAGAGTGGTTATAGAGTCCCTAAACCATAGGTCGAGCAGTGCCGCGGGTTCCCGTCCCCCCTCTGACTTTTCTTCAATGCCCCCCCTGCCCAACTCTAGTTTCCATCACTATCTCTCAAATAAAGAATGAAAAACAGCGCTTGCGCCCAAAAATTACTTAAAACAAAAAAAAAACAGAAGCTGGTGGCCAAGGGGGTAGAGAGCGTGTCCCCCAGACCATAGCTCGAGCAGTGCCTCAGGTTAAAATTTGTCCGGCTTTTCTGCAATGTCTCCCACCGACTCTTCATCCCAGTTTCTGATTTAATCCTGTCACCATGAAAATGCATTATTTGATTATTGATTATTTCTAATTATTCCTATTTAAATACCCTATTTGAGTTGTTACATGGCGGCGATTGGATGCACAAAATTCAAATCCAGTGATTTCTAGTTGCTTCTATCTTCGCCACTGTTTGGGTCCGTGGTGCTAAGCTATGCTAACAAAGTACTGCCGTGTACAAGAGTTAGTGCATGTACGCAGAGGTGGAAATTAACGGAGTTAATTACTCGCGTCGCTGTACTTAAGTAGCTTTTTTTTGTACTTTCTGCTTTTTAAAGTAATTTTTAAAAAGTATTATTTTACTTGTAATTGTGTAAGTTTAATTCAAATAACAGAGTACGCTACATATGTACTACATTTGTACTCAGTATCGCAAGCATTACTGAGTACAGAACTAAACTAGCAGAAAACAAATTGCAACATGTGGCAAAAATCAACATTACAATTGCTTAGTTAGTGCAATTTTATTAAAGGCTGTATAAAACTGCTGGGAGTATTTGAAGTATTGTAAAAATATTATTTCCCTTTAAATATAACATCTTGTTTGATGTGTACGTATATCCATGTTTACTTTTCATGGGTAAATGGTTAGGTCTTCGGACATCTAGACAATGGGTTTTAATTCCCGACCACTAGGTTGGTGATGGAAGTATTTTATCAGGGCTGTTCCCTTGGATGGGTAAGAAATAGATTTTGGTGGGTGCAGTGAGCACTGTGTGCTGTGTTCCAACGACAATGGGAATTCCACAGGTGGGCATTTGTACAATAGAAGCAGAAAACACTGATTTTTAAATTTTACTTTTTACTCAAAAGTAAATTTTAAGTGCTTCACTTTTTACTTTGAGTATATTTTTGAACTGATACTTTTACTTGTACTTGAGTAATATTCCATCAGAGTAACTGCACTTGTACTTGAGTACAAACAATTTCTACTCTTCCCACCTCTGCATGTACGGAGGCAAGGCAGATACATAACAACTCATCTACGATTAGGGAAGAAGACATTTCAGTATGAATTGTGTGGTGTTTTTCTTTAACAACAGTTTATTTCATGATCGGGATGCTGTTGAACTCCACGATATGACAGAATCACAGAATTTGTGTACGTCGTCCACAAATTATCAGCCTCAGATGACGGATCGCTACACATCAACGTGAAAATCTACAATACATACATCCTATCTATAGTGTTACACGGCCTTGAATGTGTGAACTGGACCACAAAGTTGAGCAGTATAATTGAGACATTCCGAAACCACATCATGTGATGGATGTCATGACACCGCCTTTAAGACACCATATTGATAAAAGACCGTAGATTAACTCACTTAAACCAATAATGACTATAATCTAAAGCAGAACCCTTAAACTCTATGGACACATCACGTGATCCCAAATAGGTCTGACAAAACTCTACCTTGAAGCAGAAGAAGACAACCCAAAAGATAGAGCGACAACATCTATGAATGGTCAGGACTTTACCTGCCAACCCTCAACAGAATGACACGGATTGAAGCCTCTAATGACCCATGTTGGTGCACAATCTGCTACAAGGAGACACAGTTAATTTTGGAGTGTTCAAACAACACTTAAAGAGTTAAATTGAACACTGTCGCTGAGTGTATTTGGTATCTTTTATCAGATTTGGTGTTAAATTAATTCTTCCCATTGTGCTAAACTCGTTTTAAAATTAACTTGAAATTGAGTAAAAAATTAACACTGGCTAACACTGTACAGCACCGCCGGCATGTCTGCCTCTGAGCGGACGAAGGCTGCGGGGGCCTGCGACACGGCGAGTGGGCAGCGCCCAAACCCCTGGGGTCCGAGCCGAACCTCGGTCCGCGCCAAGGGTCGGGTGCCGCATCGGTCATGATGCAATGAAAATGGCGGTCTTTAAAGTTTGAGAGAGAATGAGGTGGGCGGGGCTTTGTAGAGTCTAATTGACACTGGCAAGCCAGACCCAATGCATCGTCCACGAATTGCACATCGCTGTGCAATTCGTGGACGATGCATTGAGTCTGGCTTGCCAGGCTATATTGACACAGCGCCTTGTAACTCTGCCAATTAACACCAACACTAGTAATTATTCAACTCTCTCCGTTGTTGTAATAGCTCTGAAAGAATCAATGAACTTTGACACTGCATATTTAACACAATTTACTGTGGAGAAAGTGAATGTGTGACACTGGACACTGAATTCTCTAACAGCGTGTCTGTGAACTGATAACTATGGAAACATGTAACTATGGAAACCTGTTATTGACCACCGTGCCCTTTATCATGGCATCTGCGACTACTGAGATTTTGACTGTTACTGTACTTATTTTCTAGTTCCCATTTCTCTTCACTTCAGTGCTGGAATCAGAAAGTGGCTTATACAGCTTGCCTCCCCTGGGGATTCCTGGCATACAGTAGCCGTATGGCAGCAAGAAAGACGCTGTGACCTCGTGCTGTGAGGTCATGGTTCTAATGGCCGGAACTTTTGAATGGAAGGGGCGTGAATTCCCTGAGAGGAGTGAACAGAATATCCTACACACACACGTTTCAGATGTTAGGGGCTTTCATACCACACCGGTGCTCCAACATACCACACTGTGATGGAGGAGGAGAGAACAAAGGAAAATAAAAATATCAAAAGTTGTAAAAATGTGAAACCTGCTTGACAAGTGATGCTTGCAGTATGTATGAACCTAGGATCACCGCTCAGTGTGTGACACAACACACTTTTGTCAGTGCACTATATACTGAGATATAGTGTACTATATTTCATTCATTATACTATATAGTGTACTATATTCCAGGGCATTTCTGTTTCGATTTCTCTCCACGGGAAATGTTTGTTTACATCGTGTGGGTTATCACATTGCGCACCATCAGAAGGCGGGACCGAATAATTTAAACATCATCCAATTTCTGCTACATAAGCACCATGGTGGTACGCTGGCAGGCCAGAACCAACGCATTGTCCACACATCGCACATCTTTAGACGTTTGCATTGGGTCTGGTAAAACCAGGGTCGGAAAAAGTTTTTAAAAAATTGTGTCAATCAAATCGTGTCCATTCAGACACAGCGCAGTAGGTAGGACAAGCGCCGTGGAGGCGTGTCAACCAAACTCCGCCCACGTCCGCGCTTATTGGTCGATTGAATCCGTACCGATGGCTTGCCTGATTTTCCCAGACCCAAAACAAGCGCCTAGCAATGTGTGCTGCGTGGACAATGCGTTGGTTCTGGCTCGCCAGGCCACCATGGTGGCGATTGGGTTCTGGTGCACTCAGTGCACTAAAAATTAACAAAAATCTCTGGACAGCACTAAAACATAGTGCACAAGTGTGCCATCGTATTAGGTATCAGGGAGGTAGTGAACTCAAGAACAGAGCATGCTAGCTAGGTCCCCACGCTGCCATGTTGATTATTTGACTCAAATGTGCATTTGAGCATAAGAAAGCTTTTCCTGTTTTCCAAGCTGTTGAGGAGATAGCAGTGTGATGGACGATCGAATGGGGAACCTTATAGGAAATAACAATAGGTATTAAGACAATCAATCAATGACGTTTATTTGGACGGGTCAATGCACGTTAATCAACAGTTGTTGTCATCCGTAAACACATTGGATTCAAACGTCAGGTGCTGGTGTTGAGATAAACACCTCTGGAATTATACGAGTTGACCCGGATATAATGACAAGAATATAGATCATGTTAGACAGGGCTGCAACCGATTCATACATAATAATTATTAAATTAGTTGCCAACTAGCTTAATAATGATTTTAATTGCAAATAGAAGCACTCAGTGATTGCCGTGCCGTAGTGGTACAGTAAATAGTACTTTTAGTGCTAGCAGTATGGGTGGCAACCCATTATCAATGCAAGTGCTCATACCATAGCGCGATTGCGATTGAAGCCACCGGCAAACATGCTCAGAACAAGCCAACTACATTTACCAGTGGCCACTGCACCCCAGAAGTCTGGTCACGTGATTGTGGTAATCGCCCAGCGATCTATCAGTAAGTTGGTGATTAAGTTTGATTATGTTACTCATAGACTACAGAAGTGCACCAAAATTTAATCACTTCTTCCATTGGTCATTTCCAACAACTCTAAAAAAAGTCATCCAGATCCGTGCACAACTTTTTCAGTTATCCTTGTGACAGACAGATAAACCAACGCGACCAAAAACATAACCTGCTTCCGCGGCACAGCCGTGGCGCAGGTAATTAATCATTTCATTGTTTGGTCCGTCCTTTTAACCTGGAAGCATTCCCTACAGTATGTGTTTTTAAAGATATGCTTCACAAAGTGCTCAAGCAGACATGTAACTGCTTCGGCAAACCGTCTCTACTCTGCCAATGCACCATAATAACTTTTAAACGTGTCTGTGTTTTTTGTTTGTCTCTTTTTGTATACTCTGTTTTGTTTTGTTTTTGTGTATGATGGCTCATGTTTGATGTGTCAGGACTCCCTGGAGGAAGAAATCTTGTATCTCAATGGAACAACTCCTGAATGAAAAAGGGATGGATGAAAAAAAAAATCTGGGACAAATCCATTAAGAGGTAGAGAGAGTGTTTTGGGGATACAACGATATAAAGCTCATGGTTGTCTGCAGAGATGGCAAATATCGAAGTACAAATACTTAAGTACTGTACTTAAGTACATTTTTCAAGTATCTGAACTTTTAGAATTACTTTTTTCTGTGATTACTTTTTAGTCGTACTGAGTATTTTTTTTTTTTACAAAAATATCTGTACTTCTACTCCTTACTTTTACCAACACAGGCGTGTTACTTTTTCTCTCTTTTTTGCACATTGGCAGGGTAGGATAACATGTATAATATGAGTAAGTAGGGAGCGTTGATGCACCTAGAACAATCCCAGTTATCAAGTTAATAAGTGGTCCTGAGATATAATCTGAATTAGGCTAGGTTGTTAGTAATTTATTCAAACAATAACATTGACAAACTAACACTGAAACAAATAACATATGCCATACAATTTTATTTTTTAGTACTTTGTATTTTATACTTTCAAAAATACTTTTGAGTACATTTTAGAGCCCATGCTTTTTACTTTCAAAAATACTTTTTGAGTATATTTCTCAGCCTGTACTCTTTAGTTTACTCAAGTAGATATTTGGATCAGTACTTTGTAGTCTTACTCAAGTTGTTTTTCTACTAATGTATTTTACTCTTACTCAAGTAAGAAATCTGCATACTTTTGCAGTCTCTGGTTGTCTGTGCAGAATCTTCTATGCTTAAAATATGATTCTAAGGCCGGATACCATACATTTTTCTTGCGCCTGATGTTTCACCGGTGCTTGGTGTTCACTAAATACTGCCACTTTTGATGTTGAGCAAAACAGTCTGTCTGCCAGGAGGCGTCGGCTGAGGAAATGATTGTGTCACAATCTTGCACACACACACACACACACACAGACGGGCGCACAGGCGCGCCGCCCGAAACAACCGTGCCTCAGGCGAGGAGTTAAGTACTGTCTTTACACTGCCGAGACAAATGTAAACACATTTGGAAGCTCTCGCAGCGTGAGGTCGGGATGCTCGGCGCATGCTCTCCCGCTCCCCTTCCTATAGATGCTGGTTAACTATATAAACACTGCGATCAGCGGGATGCGGCATCAACCCCTCGCTGTTAAGCTGCTGGAAGTTGCCCCCCTCGCTACCCTCGACACAGCATTAAGATTAAATATTTACAAAATCATACGGATTTGTTAGCACGGCCGCTGAAACCTCTTAAAACGCAATTCACTCTCCTTTATTTGTAAATGCACTCCATTCGTTCTCATTGTCGATGTGCAGTATCATGTCTCTTCATTAGATGACCTGGACCCTCTAAAACAGTGGTTCGCAAACTGTGGTACGCGTACCACCAGTGGTAGGCCGAGCACACACTGGTGGTACGCGGGATTACGTCATAAAAACAAAGATATTGACAAGTTGCCGGAGGCGGGACGCAAACCCGGGTTCCCCGCGCAGCAGACCATAGCGCATAGCTAAGACACTGCAGCAGTGGTTACATATGGCAGTATGTACAGTGGATGAGAGTCACTGCTGCAACAGCGGGCTGGCTGTTTAATGCATCTCAGGAGACGATTGCAGTTTGTGAGCCGATTAAAAAGAACTGTAAAACTGTATAAAATCGTATTTTTTCTCTGTCGGTCGACATGGTGGTACTTGGACCGCTGAATAGTTTCTAGGTGGTACTTGGTGTGAAAAGTTTGAGAACCACTGCTCTAAAGGAATGAATTGAGAACTGCAGCTCTTTAAAGTGGCTGACACCATTTGTGCATGAAATTGTCAAAAGTTAAATTTTGCTTATAAATAAAAAAACCTTTAGAAAGGAAGAACATCTCCCAACAATTTGTATTAACCACATTTGGCGCTAAAATAGATTAAAAATAAATTAAGAAAAATAATCAAATATATTAGGTTGAAACTGCAAATCAGTTTGAGTATTGAGTGGGTGCAGCAAAATCCTCCAATCTATTTCATGGTGTGTAACGCACATACTCTTGTACATGTTAAATGGGATAATTTGGGAGGACCAAACGTCGCTTTCGTTTGATACTTACACAGAAACACAATGAATAACACACAATAAATATAAAACGCTTGTTTTATTTACATAGGAATGCACACATTGTATAGTGTCTATTTGTAATATAATATGGACATGATTTTTTTTTACAGAGAGATGTAGTGACTATTGTACCACTAGGGGTCGGCAATGTACAATTAATCATGTTATTTAATGTGATTAATTGAAATGTAGCACAACGAAGACCGGCACGGACCTCAAAATGCCCACTTGAGGCAAATACTGTAAAGCAACCACAAAACGACCAGAATACAATTTTAAATGATCTACTATGACTCTCTATATCTAATATAAACATTAAAAAATGTGGCGAACATGTGGACGTACGCTAAATTCATTATGAGCACATTTCGTGTAAGTGGGTGTGATGACCTTAGCTCTGTGACAGTTAAGGTTGGTGAAAGTGATGGGCCATAGCTTTGTGACGGTTAAGGTTAGGGAAAGTGATGGGATCTGTCTGGGATGTTATTTTGAAATGCGCTGCAACACTTGGATAGAGTAGCTGAAGGGATATAATTCAAAGCAGCAAAAAAAAGATCTCTGTCGCATGCTGTAGCTAGTTCACAATTTTGATCGCTGTCAGTCTGAAAAAGAATATATCGGCACAAAAATAGCTTGTTCTCAATAAACTCTGGCATTGGATATGTTGCAACATATTTTCATCCAACCGCTCATCGCAGCGTGATTGCGAGAGGCTGGCGTTTTAAGGTTAGGGTGAGGAGATTGGGAAAAAAAGCCAATGGGCAAAAATATTTCAGTCTGAGTAAACTCTGGCGG
>OMKY01077541.1:0-10480 GCA_900302395.1 Bregmaceros cantori | reverse complement strand
TTGTGCAATGTTAAATTTAGATATAGTTTATACAAAATATATTTGGTGGACTTCAATGAAACTTGAAGTTACGTATGTAACTCCCGTTCTATGAATCGGCGTTATGACGCCACCACCTTGTGGGAGTGACCTAATGCACGACCGTCCCGATGAAGAATCCAATAGAAAACAGCCGGGGGCGGAGCCCTGGTCTCTGTAAAGAGCCTGGCTGCCTGTAACTGTGCTTATAAGCCAAACGCACAAGCGCACACGTCCTTCAGGGAGACTCCCCGCAGGGCGGCCCATGATGTTGCCATGGCCCTCGTAGAGTGAGCCTTCAGGCGTCGTGGCGGGTCCAGGCCCAACATAGTGTAGGCGTGCCAAATTACATCAGTAATCCAATGTGAGAGACGCTGCTTGCGATATTGTGCAAACATAACCGGCGCATTCACATAAGACCGCGGAGCACCTTTGGTAAAAAGGCAACGTAGGCCTAATTTGTACGCTCGCCCCATCTGGTGCCAGCTCATACAGTTGTCACTCATGGAAAGTGCATGTAGCTCCCCCACACGTTTTGCAGATGTGATTGCCAAAAGGAATGCGGTTTTATTAGAGACCATTTTAGATCTGCAGAAGTCATAGGCTCGTATGGCGGATGACACAGCGAACCTAGGACAGTCTGCAAACCCATTTGGGTGTTGGTTGCGCGCCTCCAGCAGAGACTGTGTCCACACATACCTTGGTGGCCCCATAGCCAGTTGCACAGACTGCACCAAGGTGGTGGGTCTGCGACGTTCATTCTAGCAGAACCTGGCGACAGTGATGTCCAGCTTGCCTCAGCACACACTTTCTCCAGGGAGACTCCACGCAGGGCGGCCCATGACGTTGCTCTGCTCCTCGTTGCGTGAGCCATCGGCTCCCCGTCATAGTATAAACCAATGTGAGAGACCCTGTTTGGACACATTGTCCCCCTGTCATGGTGCCTTAGCTTAGGAAAAGCTGTCGCATTCCTTGGGCAGCTGCTTTGTAGACAGTACTGGGCGTCTCCAGTTCGTCCCACCAGTTTAATTGGGGAAGCTGACATCGGTTCCAATGATTGTACCACTTGGACTGCTGAGGTTGAGGCCTGCCCAACGATGGCTTGGAGTCTCAATCCCAAGTGGGACCGTCCCAAGAGGCTGACCGTCGACCAATGTTGGCTGTCCGCCATGAGGCCGTGGAAGTCTGAGCGTTTGTGGTGCCACCTGGCAGCAAAGGTCAATACGGGGCGTATGTGCGTGCTGCCGTTCAAACAGTGGCACTGTCACGGCGCCCTGGAACAGGAGATGATAAATGCACACGCCTCTGATGGAGACAGATGATAAGGGAGGTGACGATTCCATTACAGACGCTAGATTATGACACCCCTCTCGCGCTCGTCAGCGCGCACCTCAACGTCCCCACCCTAACCATCACATTAAAGCTAGCCTCCCACCTGCCGCCTCTCAGCGATCGTCCTGCCATAATTACATTCCATCAGAAACAACGCTTAAACTTCAAAATGTATACAAGTGAGATGTATCAAAATTGGCCCTGCCAAAACGTTAGTGTCTAGTGCTAGTTAACCTGCTCCAGTCAGTGCTCCTAGCCACTGACTCAGAGTTAGGTAAACTGCTAGTGGAAAGGTAGTTAGGTAAACTGCTAGTGGAAAGGTAGTTAGGAAAACTGCTAGTGTATTTCGTAAACTAAAATCTAAAAACAATATTACCTCTGTGAAGCGCCTCGAGGCAACCTCGGTTGCGATTTTGGCGCTATACAAAAACCTGTTGAGTTTAATTGAACTCTTGTGTCCTGTGATGCTGCAGTTCGCAGAGAGACCCAAATAGACGATCATTAGACTGGGGGTTCACAATTTATCCTTCAGAAATCGAAATCAGTTTGATTTTGTTGATTTGGTTTTTTTTTTTTAACATTCTTGTTGTGTCGATGACTTGAAAATCTAATGTTCAGGGGGGTGTCATTGGTGGAGTGATTATGGAGTCCGCACCTAACGTGCCCCCATTCGTGTTACTGTCACTGTCTCCTACCGCAGTGTCCTCAGTGCCGTGAGTTCTCCTCCCCTCGTCGGCTTGTCCGCGATATCTACCCTCGATCTCTTTAACCCAGTTTCCAACTAATCCTTTCCAATAAAGATAGAAAATGACACTGACGCTGAAAAAAACAACAACATAAAAAGCATCTCTTCACCCTGGCTTCCCCTAATTAGATAGCTAGCTTCCAGTTATTTTAATGTTTTCAATTTTGGCTTGTAGCTTTGTAAAGCGACCTTGGGTTTCTTGAAAGTCGCTATATAAAGCCAAGTTATTATTATCTTTTATTATTAATAAATGTGTTTTCGGTAGGACGTCTTCGGAAGTTAAGTGTTGATGGGACCTTCACATTATCGCCGCTGCAACTTAAGACTTTAGAAACGTCTTCTCACGCCTGCAGCTCCTGGCCCACTTCACTGCACTACCGTTGCATTTGCTCGTTAATGATGTTTCTATAAATAACAAAAATCAAAGATGGTCTCCTGAAGATGGAAATTAAAGGGAAAAAAAAGCAGAGGCGGGAAAACAGGGAGAAGTGATCAGCGAAAATGTGCGCACACTCACGTCTGATTAAGATGAAATATGTTAAGTAAGTCTAAATGGGTTTGGCCGGACAGCATTTTTCTTTTCAACCAATTAGGGTTTTTGTGGAGTTCAGTAACTCATTTTCCAGCACTTGAGTAAATGGTTTTGAAGAGTCTCGGTGAACGTGTCCATCCTATTAGGATCGAGCGATCACGTGACTTGTGTTCAAGTCCAAACTTATCGCATTGGTTGTGGAGGAGCTGATTATACGTAGTAGGAGCGGTCTTGAATGTCAACAGACGCTCTCCGTTCGCATGTAGACCGGTGCGCCTGCCTGCACCTGCACGTTCCATTAAGCCACAAGTTGGAGCCTCCCAGATAATACGGCCACGCCGTTGGTCCTTACGCGGTCAGCGAGTCGTTCCGAGAACAATATTTTTCTGTTCTTTTTGTTTTTTGAAGTTATTTTTTCCGGCGTCAGCACCGTTTTTCCTTCTTTATTGGATAGGATTAGTCAGAAATTGGGTTGAAGAGGTAAACATTTCAGACAAGTAGACGAGCGTAGTTGAACTCGCAACACTGCGGACGCTGCGGTAGACACAGCGCCACTAACATGAATGGGGTCGCGTTAGGTGCGGTGTCCATAACCACTCGGCCAACGGGCCCAATATTTTTCTGTTCTAACCGGTTCGGGAACGTCAATTTATGGGTGGAACTCATAACCGGAAACTGCTCGGAACGAACCGATTGGGAAAAAATATGGGCAACTAACGATAATCTTCATAATTGATTTAATCACATATTTTTTCCTGACGATTAACTGATTAATCAATGAATTGCTCTTTAAAATCACAACGATTATTAACCTGCTGAAACATTAATCATCAAAAGTTTGCAATTTCAATTTTGCAAACTTTTGCTGCTTCACTATCTTCACGTATTGGTAACATTCCCAAGAGCCTACTGTTCCGTGCTAATTTATAAGATATTGGAGTTTCACCAAACCTTACTTGTTATTTTTATTGTTTGTGTTGCTGTGAGGCTTAACTGTATTCAGTATCCAGCAGGGCTTGAAAATGGATTTATTTTTAAAACGTTCCGTTCCGAACGGTTCAGGCAGGTGTATATTTAACGTTTTCGTTCTCAGAACTGTTCCGCCACCAAAATATTGGTCCTGAACCGGTTTGGAACACAAATATTTCGTTCGTTCTTTAAGTTCCTTATATTGTGCAATGTTAAGTTTAGATGTAGTTTTTATACAATATATATTTGGTGGACTTTCAAACTCCGAAGCAACTGTATTAACGCCATTACATTCGCTTCCTCGTCTGTCCACAAGATGGAGCCCTAGATGCATGGGGCTTGACGACTGACAGTGAAAGTGGACAGAAATAGTCTCCCGGACATAGGATATGTTAAAATATATAGAGAACAGAAAAAAAAAGTTTTTAACCGGTTTTGTGGATTTCATAATATTCCGTTTCTGTTCCGGAACAGTTGAAGAAATCTTTTTTCGTTCCTTAAACCGGTTCGGAGCCCTATCCAGCGAGTATTTGAGCGGAGAATGGGCCAACCAAGGAAACGATTAATCACTGCCGATTAATCGATTATCAAATTAGCCGGCGTTTATTTCAATAATCGATCATCATCGATTACTCGGTTGCAGCTCCAGCAATATGTTTGTGTTTTCTTTATGTCTGCGGCTCCTCAAAGAGCTGATAGCCGTGAGGCGCGTGCGTGTCACACAGCTCCGCCACAAAAACGTGCTACACGCTAAGTACAAGGCAGTAAACATTTAATATTCAGCAGCTATTAAAATCAATGGGGCTGATTTAATTTGGCCTGTAGAAAAAAAACGGGTGTCGTTCTCTGCGAAAATGATAATGAGAGAGAGAGAGGGAGGGGCGCAGAGCGGCGCGGGGAATCGTGGAATTGTGGAGAGGAATGGAACAGAACATTAGGGGAAAGTAAAAAAAAAAAAGTGTGCGTATGTGTGGGTGGGTTTTGTGTTTGCGGGCAAGGGCACAAAGGGAAAAAAATGAATAAAAGAAGAACGGATGAAGAATGCTGAAAGAACGGAGCGAGCGAGAGAGGGGGGCCGTTGAGAACAGAATGAAAGGGAAGGGACATTAGGCGACATGAGGCTGTTTCTTTGCACATTTTGGAACAGTTTAGTGTAAAAGCACGTGAAAATTGATGATATAATGATGATGTAATTATGTATACAAAGGGTGAAATGGCTTATCTTGAATTTGAGAGTAATCTTCTCAATAAATGTCACCCCCAACAAATCTAATTACAAGATTAAAAATCTAACTAAATCTATGATTGGCTTCAAGAGGGACAGACAGAGGCTATGTAGGAAATCGCTCCCTATCTCCTACTCCCTGTATAGTGCACTCAACAGCAAGATTTCGGACACTAGAGTCGGACGCGTCAAAATTATTATAACATTATAAAGTTCAGCAATCCCCACAGAAAGTACTTACAATTATAACTATTTGACGTGGCCGTTCGCTCTTGAGTCCCGCCATGTTTGTATTAGTTTTGGTAATTTTTAATGCAACCCCCAGTGCATTGTTGGATAGATTGCTTCTGCCAGGGGTCAGGGCTCCGAACTGGTTCAAGGAACGGAAACAAAAACCGAAAACGAACAGAATTTTACGAGGAGTGTAAACGGAAACGAAAAAATATTTATTCAACTGTTTTTCATTCTCTATATATTTGAACATATCCTATGTCTGGGAGATCATTTCTGGCTGTGCACCCATCCAACTTTCGCTGTCAGTCATCAAGCCCCATTTATCTGGGGTATGTAATGGCATTTTAAACCCATTTTTCATGTTAATGCAGTTGCACTGAAGTTTAAAAATCCACCAAATATTGTTTGTATTGTAGAGGTATGTGTGTAAAGGAAGGACACAGCCTCTATCATAAAACTCTTTATTCTTCAAGAGACAAAACAGAATGAGCTAGGACAATGAAACACCCTGTGTCTTGGCAGACAGTGCTGTGGGTGTGTCTCTGACATCACAATGCTGTGTCTTGGCAGACAGTGCTGTGGGTGTGTCTCTGACATCACAATGCAGTTATGGAACTGGATGACCCAGCGTGTCACAGAATGTAAAGTGTGCATAGAATTTCCCCTAGAAATGCGAACCGCTACAGTATGAACAATAACTAAACTTAACATTGCTCAATATGAGGAACTTTAAGAACGAACAAAATGTTTGCGTTCAGAACCGGTTCAAGACCAATATTTTCATGGCGGAACCATTCCAAGAACAAAAACGTTGAACATTGGCCTGCCTGAACCGTTCGGAACAGAACATTTTAAAGATAATTCTGTTTTCAAGCCCTGGCTAGGGTACACCTACTCACAACTGTTGGGTTATCTATTAATGTATAATTAATAGTAATACGTTGAAGAACCAGACGTGAGACGGTAGTATGCTTGAACAGCCAAAGGGTCCGCCCGTTTAATAACCCATCAGGAATACAGGCCTAATCAAAGGTTCCTACTACCGTAGTTCACCTAATACTACATCCTCCTTTCTGAGTAGGAATCCTTTTATTTTCAACGTCACTAATATAATAACCAAACTTTTCATGAGTGTTGAGAATATTATAACTGGTACTATATCTTTCGTAATACACACCCTTTTCAACTACTGAACCATTATCAGTTTCAACTGTGAAATATATAACTGACTACTGAGTAATGTAGTCCTTCAATCCGCTTGGAGGTCGTCTTTCCCTGGTAGGGTAGCGTCTCTCGTTTCCTTGGCTTCGCTGACTCGCATCACCCAGCGTGCTGTGTGTTCTGGTCGGTTCATCAACAACACTGTTGTGCCCGCCCTCAGTCTCTGATTGGTCGATTTCAGTCGATGGTGCAATAGGAGTAGTAGAAAGATGTACTCTGTTTCTCCGCAGGATACCTCCTTGCATCTCGACATGGTATGATCTGGGTGTGTCTGCTGTGGAAACTATAGTCCCTCTTTCGTTCATGTCCTTCACCCAGACATGGTCACCTGGATGCAGACGCGGCAGATCATGTGCTCTGTGTCGAGTGTTGAAATGTCTCTGTTGTTTCTGTCGAGAATTTGCTCGGTGTTTCTCAAAGTTTCCATGTCTGCCCATCTTGGGTCCAGTTGTGAAGGGATAGTTGGAAGTTGCGTTCTTATTCTTCTCCCCATCAGTAACTCAGCTGGACTGTATCCATTTGCCAATGGAGTCGCTCTGTATGCCATTAGAGCTAAATATGGGTCACTGGATTTGCTTAGCAGACTCTTCACAGTTCTGACTGCTCTTTCTGCTTCCCCATTGCTTTGTGGAAACTTTGGACTAGACGTCACATGTTTGAAACACCAGTCCTTGAAACTTTTTGAAACTGTCTGATGCAAATTGTGGCCCATTATCCGTGCGCATTTCCTGTGGTATTCCATGTCGCGCGAATATGGACTTACAATGCTCCACTACTGCTTCAGATGTTGTAGCTTTCAGTGGAGCAACTTCAAAAAATCTGGAGAAGTAGTCGACAATGAGTAAATATATTTTACTCCCTTTTTGGAATAGATCTGCTCCCACCTTCGACCAAGGCCTCTCCGGGAACTCTGTTGGAATCAATGTCTCTTTATTGACCACTCTTTCTCGAGCACAAACATCACACTTCTCTATGTCATGTTGTATTTGTTTGCTCAATCCTGGCCACCACACTGACTGTTTTGCTCTCTCCCTGCATTTTTGTATTCCCAGATGTCCGTCGTGCAATTTACTCATGATGTCGGAGCGTAGAGCTTCTGGAATCACATCCGAGTGCCTTTCAACAACAATCCGTCTTGCACAGTGAACTCTCCTGAGAATGGCAAGTATGGCTGAACGATAGGTGGCGCCGTGAACCTTTCTGGCCACCCTTCAGCACAATATTTTTTTACTTGACTAATCACGACATCGTTGTCTTGATGTTTCTTGATGTCTGCAATTCGGCTGTCTGTTGCTGGCAAACTAGCCATGACAGTGTGCACTACAAGTCAATTTCCTCTTCCTTTAGCTGATCTTCTGAGCTGTTCATCGGTGATCTTGACAACACATCCGCGGTTGCAATACTTTTGCCTGGTACTGTGAAATGTCATATGAAAACCGCATGAGCCGCATCCTCAGCCGCTGTATGCGTGGTGGAAGATCGTCTAGGTTTCGTGAACCCAGGAGTGGGACCAATGGTTTATGATCCGTTTCCACGTGGAAAGTAGAGCCAATAAGAAACTCTGCAAAGCGTTCACATGCCCATGTTGTGGCCAACGCCTCTTTTTCAATTTGCGCATAGCGCTGCTCTGTAGTAGTAAGGGCGCGTGAGCGTACGCAACTGGTCTTACTTTTCCATCATGTTTCTGCAGAAGCACTGCTCCTAACCCATATGAGGAGGCATCAGCCGATACCACTGTTTCTGCGTTCGGGTTGTACAATGCAAGTATTGGTGGTGTCGTAAGTTCTTTTTTGATTTCTTCAAAAGCTTTTTGTTGCTGCAATCCCCATGTCCACATGTTAGTCTTCTTGAGTAGGTCTCTCAATGGCTTTGTTTTGTCTGCTAAATGTGGTAGGAATTTCCCCAGGTGATTAACCATGCCGATGAAGCTTCTGGTTTCAGTGATGTTGCTCGGCTCCCGCATGGTGGACACCGCTTTCACCTTGTCTGGATCAGCACTCACTCCTGAGGCTCCCACAATCTGCCCCAGAAATTTAATTGTTGACTTGGAAAACTCACATTTGTCATTGAGTGTGACGCCTGCATCCTGGAGCCGTGTGAGTGCTGCATGAAGTCGCCTGTCATGCTCCTCCTGCGTAGCTCCTAGGATAAGCACGTCATCCATCTGGCACAAAACACCATCCAATCCATCTAGAATTTGTGACATTCTTTTCTGGAAGTGCTCAGGTGCGGACGATATTCCAAAGCACAATCTGTTATAACAGAATCTCCCGAAAGGTGTAATGAATGTTGTCAACAGAGACGAGTCTTTCGACAGAGGTACTTGCCAAAATCCAGAATTTGCATCCAATTTGGAAAACACTTTGGCTCCGGCAAGTTGTCCTAGTGTCTGTTCCACTGCTGGAAGTGGATGTCGCTCCCTCTGCACAGATTTATTTAGTTCAGTGAGGTCAGAGCATATCCGTACCTTTCCGTTGGGTTTGGGCGCCACTACCATTCCGGCACACCATTCGGTCGGTTCCTCCACCTTACTGATGACGCCTTGTGACTCCATCCTCGCCAACTCCTCCTTCACCTTTGGAAGTAGTGGCAGCGCAACACGTCTTGGCGTAGAGATTGAGAATGGCACTGCATTGGGTTTCAACACAATGTTATATTCTCCTTCCATTTTCCCTAATCCATTGAACAGGTTGGGAAACTGTTGTTTTACTCTAGCTTTTGAGTCAAGAGTCACTGCATCGAGCCTAGCTACTAACTTCAGTGCATTTAGTGCTGGCCGTCCCAATAGTGGGAATCCTAGTTCTTTCACAACATAAATGTATTGCATTGTTTCCTTGCCATTTTTGTGGAGTTTAGTTTTGAATTTTCCTTCCACCGTTAAAGGTACATTTCCTGGCCCACGCACAACTCTGCTGACGTGCTCCAGCTTTGCCAACTGTTTGTTGTAGAGTTTTGCTGGTATCGCCGTGACATCGGCGCCAGTGTCCATTTTGAATTTTGTGTCTGTGCCACCCATTGATATTGTTACAATCCATGGGTCATCATTTTGGTCATTGCTAAGTGCCCCTAAAAATAAATCATCACTCTCTTCTGTGACATTCATTTCATGCACCATTTTTGTGCGGCACACCTTGGCGTAATGTCCTTTTTTCTTGCACAAATTGCATGCTGCTTCTCTTGCTGGACATTGTTGTGGATTGTGTCCTTTCAAATCGCCACATTTCCCACATTTTGTCTGTTTTGGGGTCTCTGAGAACGTCTTTTTAACCATTGTTTTCTTTTGTTGCCCTCCCTTACTTTTCCAGCAGGTGGCAGTGTCGTCTCGCTGACGCTGTTTCAGGCTGACGCTGTTGAGTTCAGCGCTTGCTGCTTCCGTGTTAAAATTACTTTTTAACATTTCTTGTTGTTTCTTTACTTGCTCACTTTGACGGCACTTTGTCATGGCCCGCTCTAGAGTCAAGTCTGGGTCTAGCTGCAATTGTTCTGAGAGTTTTTTGTCTTTTAATCCGACCACCAATCTGTCTCGGATCATTTCTTCATGCAACGCACCGTAGCCACAATGCTCCGATAGACAGTGAAGTGCAGTAATAAAACTGTCCACAGTTTCTCCCGCCTCTTGCTGTCGCATATTGAATTTGGCTCGTTCGAAAATGACATTTCTTCTTGAAATAAAGTGTGCATTTAGCCTTTCTCTCACCGTTCCATAGGCGGTCATCTCTCTGTCAGTCAATCTTAATGACGTGAGGATATCTCGGCCTCTTCTCCCATTGTGTAGATTAAGGCATTTACCTGTTTCCCTCAGGTTGTGTTTCCAGTCCGGATGCTACTCTGAACCTTTCAAAGCGCTTTATCCACTTCGGCCATTCCTCTGGCTTGAATGTGAATTTCTCCGGTGGCGGCACATGGAACCTCTCCATGCTTGCGTCTCCTCACCGTCACGCACACGGACTGCACCTGCTCTCCCTGTTGCGTGGCTTTCAATGTCTGGGACCTCCAACTTCGTGGTTTCTTCTTTTTAGCACCACTTCTGACATCATGTTGGGTTATCTATTAATGTATAATTAATAGTAATACGTTGAAGAACCAGACGTGAGACGGTAGTATGCTTGAACAGCCAAAGGGTCCGCCCGTTTAATAACCCATCAGGAATACAGGCCTAATCAAAGGTTCCTACTACCGTAGTTCACCTAATACTACACATGGA
>OMKY01077414.1:3882-19659 GCA_900302395.1 Bregmaceros cantori | reverse complement strand
ATACCTTTTATTATTTGTCATGTAATCATGTCCAATGTGTCCATTGTGACGAGAGTTTATTTTGTGACTTCATCACATGCACATCACGTGGTGTGCATTATTTATGCCCGATTATACCATGCGTCGAAAGTTATGAAGATACATGAATAGTACAGTTATTATAAATAGTTTAAAAGTACAATTATAGTTATTATTAATAACAATAATAATCTCCCTCTCTCTCTCTGTCTCTGTACACACACACGCATACACGCAAAAGTTTCAAAGTTGAATTGCTGTTTTTCTATTAACCATTTGGTTCAAATAACGGAAAAATATAAACAGTTGCGCTACTGGTTTCGCCTGTAAACCTTTTTTGTGAGGTCACGATGGGCCCCCATATTAATTGGTCCTCTGCCACAAGCAACCGCTGGCAGTCAAGGCTATTAGAACTGCTCGAGTATATTGGAAAAGGAGGAAAAACATGGTGTTGTGGGCAGAGGGCAATCCTCCCAAGCCAATAATTACTGCACTTTTCAAAGGCTTCAATGTTTCACATTACTGGAAGGCATGCCGGGAGGGATTTGTGATTAGGACACTGGTGGTGTTTCTAAAAAGTGTTTGGGGGTATAGGCTGCTGTTGACTAATCTACAAGAGCAACTTGTGACTGTGAGTGTATGTGTGTGTGTGTGTGTGTGTGTGCGTGCGTGCGTGCGTGTGTGTGTGTGTGTGTGTGTGAGAGAACGAGCAAGAGAGAGGGAGAGAGAGTGAGAGAGACATAAATGGGTGAGAAACGCACTTGTCAGCAGGTGCCACTGTACGGAGCTTGCGGCGGAGCTGTCCATGGTGCTGACGCCGTAGCCATGTAGTGCACAAAGAGCGTTCCATCCATCAGTGAACTGGGATGCGCCGTGATAGCATGACGTGCGAGCATGGCCGCGGCTGCATGGAGGTTGGCCGGTCCATTTATGCCCTGACGGACATCTCATTCACTGGAGCCTCAGAAAAAAAAAGGTTGACGCTAGAGGTCTTCTCTTGTATAACCACCAACTGTTGGCGAGTCCCCCATAACATAGCCCAGTTTTCGAACATTTGCAATTTTATATTGAAACCAGGGCTTGAAAACAAAGTTCCGTTCCGAACGGTTCAGGCAGGCCTATATGTAACGTTTTCGTTCTCGGAACCGCTCCGCCACCAAAATATCGGTCCTGATATATTGGATATAGTTTATACAAAATATATTTCATGGACTTTCAAACTTCATGGTAACTGTATTAATGCCATATATGCCGGATTCAAATATAATTATAATAAAGTTACAAGAGAGAGTATGGTAGCCCGGCAGGGCAGAATAACTGACTTGTTCCTGCACCACATGTGCGTTTCATGGGCTGTTCACGCAATAACGTGGGAATGTACTTTTGTTCTGTCTTGCCATGTAAAGAAAATGATGGGTAAAACACATTCTAAACGTGACACATTCTAAACGTGACACATACACATACTACAAATCATGTTTCACTTGCATTGTTAAATTATATTTTACAAGTGTATGTGAAGGCCCACATAACAGACTTATTTATATAATATATTATTTATATAAACATATTTTTCATATTTTGGTCACTTTCATATTTTGGTCGCCTGCTAATTTGTCATAGTGCGCCCTCTCTCTGGCCATTTCCAGAAACTGCCATGCCAACTTTGTGCTGACCCATGCTAAGATGCTAAGATTGATGGCATATGATAGAGGAAGGTAAAGTGGTGGTCATCTGAGAGATTCTGAAATTGCATGGTATAGCAAGCTTGAGGCATACACAGTTTGAATGTATTATATCATTTAATTGTTAACTAAAATTCAGTAAGTTACTAACAAACAACTTAATGCAGTTAATTGGCTGGCTATTGTAATGACGTAAGTAGAAGTATGCAGTTGTCGCGGACTGATAACGCGATCAATGAAATCCAGAATAATTGTAGAGCCATGCTTTCAGAAGGACGTTTTTCAAGGAATCCAAATTGTGAAATCACTGGGGCCTTATAAGGGTGTGGGGGACAAATCAATCCACCCAGTTGTGGACCAAACAAAAATGTATTACTTAAAATACTTCAATTCAGCCCTTGTACGTGTTCCGCCTCCAATCACAATCACATCAGTTCATGAACCTACCGTAGAGCATCAACACACCGAATCTAGGACCAATCCATATATTCAAAATTATGTTATGTGATGGCCAGAGATGGAAAAGTAGCCAAATGTCTTACTCGAGTAAGAGTAAAATGCATTAGTAAAATAACAACTTCAGTAAGACTAAGTACTGATCCAAATATCTACTTGAGTAAAGTAAACACTACAGGCTGAGAAATGTACTGAAAAAGTATTTTTGAAAGGAAAAATTACTGGCTCTAAAATGTATTCAAAAATATTTTTTGACTTATAAAGTACAAAGTACTAACAATAAAATTGTATGTAAATTGCATTTTTTCAATGTTATTGTTTGAATAAATTACTAACAACCTAGCCTAATTTAGTTCATATCTTGGGACTCCTACTGACTAATATTATACATGTTATCCTACCCCGTCAGTGCGCAAAAAAAAAGAAAAAGTAATTAGCCTGTTTTGGTAAAAGTAAGGAGTAGTAGTACAGATATTTTTGTTAAAAATAGTAAAAAGTAATCACAGAAAAAAAGTACTTCTAAAAGTACAGATAATTTAACATTTTACTTTAGTACAGTCCTTAAGTATTTGTACTTTGATATAATAATAGTATAGGACACATTAGTCAGCGCACCTACACCTTCTAGGCCACAATCAGCCAGCTGGTCAGTTTGGATTCGGGCTGTTTTCATGCTATTTGAAGACCTCTAGCTGGCACCGGAAAATGGCATGCCTGCCATTTTGGCTGAAGGATAATGCTAAGGTTGCCATCATTGCGTCGTCTGCACTGCGCCTGAAGTTCCCCCAAGCCTGCTCCCCCAGCTCCTTGACCCAGTTTTTGTCATTTCAATGCGCTCTCAAGCCAGTTTGAATGATCAGATATGCAGAACAAATTCTGTTCTCACTACCGAAAAGAATTCCAGTGTGTCACGCATGCGGTTCTTTCTCACCCCAAGGTCCCCTGGTTTAAAACAGGATTCCTCCAGCCTAAGGGGGCCACAAACTCTGGGTAAAGAATGAGTGGTCTAGATCCCCCATTCTTAACCAAGGGTCCAAGGACCCCTAGGGGTCACTGGGGACACCGCAGGGAGAATCACAGTTTTAAACAGGGGTCCGCAAAGGGTCTGAATGAGCATTCATTTGCGTAATATACATTTACCATGATAGCGCCTTACACCACCAAGTGGTGTAAGTGAATTTTTCAAGAAATGAAACAACACTGGCAGAGTTTCATTGTTAACTAGCATCAAGATGCACATTTTACGAGCAGTTCAAAGTGATACTATGCATTTTTTCCACAGTATTCCAAACTCTACTCCTATATTATCTATCTCCAGATACAAAAAATTGGCTGCATCCCCTAAAATTAAGGGGTCCTAGAGTTACTTAAATCCATGAAAAAGGGTCCTTGTGAAAAAGGTTCAGAAACCATGGTCTAGATGACCTGCAAATGTCATTTGTCAATGTAAATCTGCAATATTCTTGTATATTAATTGGTCATGTTTTTAAAAGTCAAGTCAATGTGCCTCCAAATATCGGATATCCTCAAAGGCATTGAGATTGCATTGAAACAACTGGTGAAAAACAGGTCTTTTCAGTGATGCTTCCTCTCGACAGTGGGTGACGGTACTTTACGCGTGGACTGGAGTGCGTCCAGCTCCGCCACGGAGCTGGAGCCACTGGGCAACACCCGGACATACTTGGCAGCACGCAAACTGGTCCTCACCGCCCCCATCACCACCCTGGACTTCAGCCAGGTGCCACCTCAAAAGGCTCTCATTAGGTTTACTGTGTGTGTTCTATAGGCGGGTTTACGTGCGAAACACTGGGGGGAGTAATTTTGTTCCGCTGTTCTGTTGGCCACTCCCGGTGACTTATTGTTGCCTATGTCATCTCTGGTACTGGACCGAGGTCTGAGCACACAAATCACACAAAACACACACCAGTTCAAAATCCGACCCCGAGATGTCGGCCTGTGACCAGTTACACATCACCCCCCTAACTTCGTTCACAATTTTGTATAAATATTGATGAAATGCAGTCAAAATCCGAGTCTAAACCAATAGGCTGAGTGCAGTAGTTTCAAAAAGAATGAGAAAACGCTGCTTATTAAATCATGCATTTGTGGGTCACAGATCCGCATGAGAGCATTTGGGTGTGGAATAGCACACCGCAAGTTACCCCCATCCGTTTTAATTAAGCCTGTAGGTGTGTGTTCCCACCGAATAGACATGTTGAAAAATAGCCCAAAACACGTGGAAACAAATATAGGCGGGCAGGAGACATCATATTGTCATATTGGCAGGAGACATCATATTGCAAACGCCCAATACAAGATATTTATATCAACTTCACTTGTTCTTGATGCACCTCAGGGATGAGGATCTCAGATTGACTCTCACTGGTTTTTGACAGTTAAATCCAGAGAAAGAAACAAAGTACAAATACTTAAGTACTGTACTTTACTTGTTTTTCACATATCTGTACTTTTACAAGTACTTTTTTCTCTGATGACTTTTTACTTGTACTAGGTAGATTTTTAACTAAAATATCTGTACATCTATTCCTTACTTTTCCCAAAACAAGCTTGTTACTTTTTTTGCGCACCAATGGTAGTTGGTAAGGATATGCATAGCGTGAATGAGCCAGTAGGGGGGCGCTAATGCCAACAGATGTTAATGTTTGGCAGTGGGATTTATAAAGCTTAAGTGAAGTAGTTTAGGCTAGGTTTTTAACAATCTATTATCAAACATAGTAAAACTAGCATTGCAAAACTGCAATTTATATACAATTTCATTTTTTTTACTTTGTACATTCAAAAATACTTTTGAGTACATTTCAGAGCCTGTACCCTTTACTTTCAAAATTACTTTTTGAGTACATTTCTGAGCCTGTACTTTTTACTCTACTCAAGTAGATATTTGGATCACTACTTTGTAGTTGTACTCGAGTTGTTTTTTCACAAATGTATTTTGCTCTTACTCAAGTAAGACATTTGGTTACTTTTGCCATCACTGGTTAAATATATACTGCATACAGAAGTATTAGTAGTATTATTTATATTAATGTGTCCTACTGTACTTACTGATCAAGCAAAGTCAATGAAATGAACTTTCTAAAATGAGATCGCTATTTTGAGGTTCCTGCTCAAGCGCTGTATTGACTCTTGAATTATTGCCGTCAGACAAAGTGGCTTACTGGAATCAATATTGTTTTAATATTAAACAATCCCTCCGTTTATCAGTGTGTGATGTGTGCCTATGCAGTGTGCCATCTGCCTTTGGAAAGCCAGCCATCTGCCTTAAATAATCCTGCATAATTGCTGCTGAGAGCCACTCTATGGCCGCTCAATAACTGTGAGCACATGTGTCCATTGAGTTCTGCTCCTCTGTGTTCATTTGAGTTGGAAGATTATGTCATCTGGGCTTTGGTGTGTGTGATAAAGTTTAAATGGATATGACATGGGAAAGATCTAATGGTATTGGCACAGACTAGGGCTGTGCAAAAAACGATTTGAAATCGAAATCGGATTATTTTGTTCAGTGAATTTTTGAAAAAGTGAAATTGTCAAATCATATTTCCGTTTTAACATTAATAATAATGATTTTGCTGGTCTGGCTTCAAGTTATATGGGTGAATAAAATATATATGTATTGATAATTGTATTAATCCTAAGACAAAGGGTGAGGTGTCTCTACTTAACTCCAAAAATGGACACCATTTGCAATGTTTGAAATATAAAACTTCTAATTTCGATATATTTTGTCATTTTTTTTCTTCAAGAAATCGGAAACAAATCAAAAATCGAGATATCAAAGACACAAATCAGGATTTTATTTTTTGGCAAAATCGTACAGCCCTTCCCATCCCACTTGGTTATTGTATCCCCGAAACGCGGTGCGTTGGGAATGTAATGGTTTTGTGCTCACGGCGGCAGGTGCATGTGTCGTGTTAACGTGATAACTTTTAAACAGATAGATAGATTTGTCTGAGATTCGGTGTGGTAAGGCTCTAGGGAAGGTACCGTCGGTTCATGAACCGATTTGAGGGGATTTTGGAGGCCAACACTTTCAAGATGGCTGAATTATGATTGCCCAGATTTTTATAAATTTAAAACATTCATTCTTTTTTTTTTCTTTTAGCTTTGCTTTCGGGGATACACCTTTAACAGTCTCCATAACTGCATAGGCTTAGTAAATAAGGATCTTGGTTGGAAAAGGTGCATCCTTGATGTAGTTCCTTTCATTTGATGCCATTTTCAGTCCTAAAAATACCTAGAATACATAGGGATAGCTCAACTAATTGACTACCTGTATATAGCATCATAATGCAGTAATTTCATTACAGGGAAAACATGTGTCCTCATTTTACTCTACATTTGAAAACATTGAATTTCCTGCATCTGCATGGCAACACGAATCCGATGTTGGATTACATATGCGGGATTACATATACAGGATTCAAATAAATATTATGTAATAAATGTGTGCAGAGTGGGGACTTTACTATTGGCAATCTTCATCACTTCCGACCAACGAAAGTTCCCTGTGCATTCTGCTAATTGTGGGTAATTGAACACAATGACATAGTAAGTTAGAAATTGTACTATGGACATTGCTAGTTCACTTGAAGTACCTAAACGATATATTACTTGATTGTGTGTGTGTGTGTCTGTGTGTGTGCGTGTGTGTGCATGTGAGAGAGAGAGAGAGAGAGAGAGAGAGAAAGAGAGAGAGGTTGGCCTTCCGAGACCATGGAGAGGAAAGGTACACGCGTGCTTCTGCGTGCGCGTCTGTGTGACGTCATCATCAAATCACAGTGCGTGCGCCCAGCGCAGTTCCCCTTGGCGACCAGTTGCTATAGAAATAATATTCCTTTTGTGGAAAGTTATAAAGGGGGCGAGCGTGCAGACACACAAACGTTAAGTACACCCACGCATGCGCGGGGGAGGGGGTGAAAAGAGAGAGAAACGAGAGAAGGGGAGAGTAAGAGAGAGGTACGGGCACGCGCCCGCACGCGATGGCCGTTCTGAGAGAGAGAGGGCGAGAGAGACACACCGCGAGAGGGTGAGGATGGGGCTGTGAGAGAGGGAGAGAGACACTGCGAGAGACACAGTGATGGAGAGAGACAGTGTGTGAGAGAGAGACACACATAGAGCGAGAGAGAGATAGAGCGAGAGACTGAGAGAGGGAGAGGGAGACTGCGAGAGTACGAAAGACGGAAGAGACTAGAGAGCGAGCGGGGAAGAGGGAAGGAGAGAACAGAACGAAGGCGTTGTTGGTGGTGGAGGCGGCGGCGGAGGAGGAGGAAGGAGCTACGTCGAGTTATGGAGGACGTGTAGAACGTGGCTGTCGCATGAAGGATGTGCATCGTGTTGTCCATGGAGAAGATTTTGTTCTGCGAGAAAACGCGAGGCGTCGTCCGCAACGAGACCTGCACAGCGGTAATGCCGGAGTTCCCGGGGGACATACGTTTTGTAACGATACTAATTATAATAACAGTAACAATTTTGATGACGGTGGCGACGATGATAAAACTGTGGGGCGACGGGATATAACACGCGATACTTTAACACGTGGACACGGCGCAAACGTCTCGAGCAAGACCACGTTGCGTCGACTATAATTCCGGCAGCTTCGCAGTAATGTCGACTAATTGTGCACGTGCGGTGACGTCACTTTAATTAGTCCACAAAACGAGCCGCGCGGTCGATGGAAAGGCGCGCTTATGAAACCTGTGGCGCGTGCGACGGCCGGTAGTTTCCATGGTGACGGGAGAGAGAGGTGGGTGTATTAAGGCGATGTATATTTAACAATCCTCACAACGCTAAAGATACTGTATATCGGCCATGTGTGTGTGCATTTTTGGTTGTGCCTACCTTCATCGTTATTAAACATTTCCTAAATTAGTGGTGGGAATGGCGAGGGTATAACGTTGCAATGATTGCATATATTTTAACCACCGCGATCACAACTGGAAGCGGGTGATTTGGGCATCCGTACAGAGTTTAGAATAGTCTAAATTGAATAAGACAAAGCATTAAGCAAGTTATATTTGATTCCATTTGGCTTGCAGGAATACGCCACAGCAGTTGGTTAACAGTAATAATTCCCAGGATAAATGGGTATATTCGCCAAAGGTATTCTGCCGAATCTGCCGCATGGTTGGTATTCAGCATTTGCCTTGTCTTTTTGCCTTGTCCGCATGTCTTTTTGACGTTGCTAATTCAATAATAATTTGAGATAAAATAATTCGTTATGTATTTTCCTAGTTTGCAATTATCCAATGTAAATATATTGTCAATTTCTTTGATAAAATAGATTTAATGTTATTCATACATGCACATACAGTGACAGGGTATCTTTATTGAACGGGCACAGACTCAGCAGTGACACCAATTTAAAGCCTTCTACGAGCGGCAGGCAGCCTTCCTAAAATGTTCACATGTGAACACTCTAGACATGACACAAAGTGGGCAAGGTTTCGTACGTGAAGCGGGTGTGATCTTGAAGTGGTATGCAGGTTTCCTGTTATGGCAAAGAAAGTCGTAAACTCTTACATATGGAAACAAACCCTATTTTTAGGCCTTAAATGTCTTAAATACCCACATTTCCATTGCAGGTCTAAAACTTGTTCAAGAATTGTCTCAGGGAAATGGTGCCTGTTGTTTCTACTGTCTGTGTGCCGAAACCCTAATAAGTTGGCGTGGTGTCTCCACTAGCGGGTCCCGTGTCCTTCAAGTGTCTTTTCTTTCTGCCAAGTGTATGCCACTGGCCTGAGTCAACATCAACAACTAATCAAAAACTGTAGGTATTTTTGTTCAACTAGGCCAAAATCGAGACTGATTGAAAGTCTCAATCTCCTCTTTCTTTCTTCCGTTAAAGGGGTTCTGTAATCAATCCCAAATTAGTGTCCTTAACTGGGCAATCAAGGTTGAAAGGTAGTAAGGTAAATAGCTGCTATATTCCTATCCTAATCTAAATCTAAAAACGATGCGATTTTGGCGCTATATAAAAATCTGTTGAGTTGAGTCAGGAATCAAGATAGCGTGGACAGTGGGTAAATGTAAGCTCCTGAAGAAATCACTTAGAAGTATACAGAGTTTCTTCTTTCACATAATGGTCTAAAATTTAACTTGGTGATTCCTGCAAGAACCCTGGTGTAAAATGATCTTGAAATGGTATGGGATGATGTATATTAGTGGAAATGATGGGGGCGAAGGAGTGAAAGCTGGTCTGCCGCAAAGTATATGGAAGCGAAATGGCAAATAAGTGTGCTGTTCTGGCAAGGGTGTGTATGGCATGCCCTGAGTCTTACTGCTGACTGCTGAGCCCTTAAGTTAATATGGAGTTTGATGTAGTGATGTATCAGACCACATCCTGGCTGACTAAAATATCATTTTAATGTTTTGTAATTTTAGAAAGTAAATATAATTGTAATAAAAACATGAGTATGAGGAAAATCATCAATAGTTTAGGACAGAAATTAATTGGAATGAGAATTTACGTAATTCTTAATTTCATCAGTACACTGGGCAGCAGGGGCCTGCACAGTCGGTTAGACCACTTCATCCAGCCCCATACAGTATTGTTTCTGTTACTTAGTCACACAGCGCACGCAGCTGTCGTGAGACTGATTACCGTCTCCAACAGGTATGCTGCACGTCTGCTTCCCACTCTCTCGCCCCACCTTCACACTAAGCGTGTCAATAAAAACAGTTCCAAATAGGAAAGTCATGGATTAATCAATAATCGATTATTCAGCCGATAATATTATTGATCTTGATCTGTACTACGTTACAGTTGCCACATGTGTGCACTAATGAACCAAGGATCTCTTCATAATTGCAATTGTGTGTGTTGCAGCGCTGATGTTCCAAAGTTAACCCACACATACTTCACACCAAAACAGTGAATCAATCAGTGCAGGATTGCTTTACAACATCTCTATGAGTTACTTTTCCAGTGGGATCCCGAACAACACACTTAGTCATAGACATCAAAATAGGGCTGCAACCAGGGCTTAATTTGAGAGGGAGCAATGGGGAGCTGACCTTGACAAACGCTGTTTAATAATAATAATAATAATAATTATAATGCATCATAAATTAAATTATAATGTATAAATTAAAAGTTTGTTTCATGTTAATGTCTGGTTTAATTTGTATGTCTTGGTTATTTCCGGGCTATTACGGAAATGGAAGGTGCTGCACTGCAGGCGCACACTTAGAATCACAACAACAACGAGTGGCACCGGCGCGCACCCGTGAAGTCATAAACCGTGACGGATAGAGGCGCAAACGCACACGGAGTCCGCTCCGGTGCAAAATGTCTTCTTGTTTTGCGCCGGAGCTACTCGTCCCCAGCGTTCCGGGACCTCCGGCTTGACAAATTGAGCACTGGGTGCAACCAATATTTAGATCGTATATTAATTTGGAGCACATTTTAATAGTTGATAATCACCAAGGAATCATTTTTATTGTTGCTTTTTTTCGTCACCCATTAACCCTTTCATTTCATTAATAAACTTGCCATATTTTGAATCTATCCATTACAGCTAAGTAATGAGAAAAAGCATACCCTTTTTTCTGATATGAAGAATTATGTTTACATCTTTTCCATTCAAGGAATGTCTTTAGGTGTATTTGGAAACACGTGTGTTGCTTCTTAAAGGGTTAGTGTGGATAGTGTGTATTTGTGAAATGAGTAAATGTAAATTTCAGAAAAAACGGGGAGTTTGTTCTTTTTGGGAGGTCTTGAAGTTGGTCTAAAATGTCACACAATGGTCTAAAGTGTAACTTCCACTGTAGTTGCAAACAAATGTGTTTCTTGTTGCTTTAGTTGTGGCCATACATTGAAATAAGGTAGAATTAGAGCTGGGAGATCTGTCTGTCTGTCTGTCTGTCTCTCTCTCTCTCTCTCTCTCTCTCTCTCTCTCCCTCATTTAATTACACCACTTTTGAATTGGAACTTGGAAGTGCTGAAGTATGCGAATTGGAACAGACACACTAATTTACTCCACTGCTGTAAATTGATTGCATTACAAAGACATGTCTAGAAACTAGAAGCAGTCGGAGAGTGCAAACCTGCGCCAAGGCCATGGGGTCATTGATACCAAAAC
This sequence comes from Bregmaceros cantori, assembly GCA_900302395.1. Classification (NCBI taxonomy): domain Eukaryota; kingdom Metazoa; phylum Chordata; class Actinopteri; order Gadiformes; family Bregmacerotidae; genus Bregmaceros; species Bregmaceros cantori. The sequence continues at coordinate 8,399 of OMKY01077414.1, read as the reverse complement.
ATCTAGCTATTATGTTACTTATAGGATACAGAAATGCACCAAAATGTAATCATTTGTCACCAGTGGTACGCGAGCATGCTCTTGGTGGTACGCGGGATTATAGTCATAAAAATAAATATTTTCACGATCTGCCAGAGAGATCGTAGGGCTAAACGCTACACTATCTGAGCTGTGTTTGTACCTCGCAGTAGAGTGGAGGCAACTGCTGCGTGTTGTTGGAGGTGATTGCACTTTGTAAGCTCATAACCGTTGTCAAATTATTATATTTCTTATAGGCTACAGAAATGCACCACAATGTCCATTGGTCATTTCCAGCAACAAATTCCATCCAGATTTCAGTAATCCTGCTGACAGACAAACCAAGGTGACCAAGAACATAACCTGCTTGGCGCAGGTAAAAAAAAAATAAGATTGAACAATGTTACTGCCTATTCCATTGCTTGAATATAGTCTGCTCTTTCCTTGTTGTGGTGTTCATCCCATTCTATTACCAGTGTTATTCCCTGCTACAGCTTTATTTATTTATTTATTTTGAATACTATAAAAAAATACTACTAGTAATCCCAAACGGGAAATTATGTATTCATTCGCATAACCATGACCCATTGCGAGCAATTTGGGGTTTAGCCTGCCCAAGGACACGCACCAACTGAGCTACAGCCAGCCACACCTTTTATTTATTTATTTATTTATTTATTTATCTATCTATTTATCTATTTATATTTATGTTCCATGTATGCATATTGCATGTATATGTAAACCTGGTGAGCAGAACTGATTCCAATTCTGGTATTCTCTCGTGCCATGGCACACACAGCGCCGACATTTGGCGCCTGTCCCCTTCACTTTCCTGTCCTCCTTTCAGCCTGACCCTATCAATAAAAATGTAAAAATAGCACATGCTCGACATGCGCCAAAATAAAAAATAATGAAGACAAGAGGTGCAACAAACCCCCACAAACAATAGACATTGAATAAATGTCGAAGGAGAAAAGGCCATCCTAGACACTGACCCCATCACAGATGAAGGCTCCCGGGCACACAAACCGGCTTGTCAATATTGCAGCAGGCTAAACTGCGCGGACAAAGTAGACGGTCCGGACATGTGAAGTGACCTGTGTTAAATGCAGGGACAACCTTTAGCGGCCGCTGGCGTGGTGTCAGCGGCCCGGGCACTGCTGGCGCGGTGTCAACAGGCGCCCGTGGCTCGCGGCGTGTCAACGGACGCGGGCTGCGGGTGTGCGCGTACGCGGGCAAGGCTATAAAAAGTGGAGGCAGACAATGGTAGGTGGTGAACATTTGATACCAGAGCCTGGTGTGGCTTTACACAACACGGGGGACGCTCTCGTACTGCCACAACCACCAATCAAATTAACTGACAATTGCATTCATTCAAGGCCATTTTCAAGATCAGATTAGGGCTCCACGCAAGCCATTTTGAAATCAGACTCTTTTTTTTTTTTTCAAAGGATTCTGTTTATAATTTAGCTCTGTCATAGAAAATACATACGCACATTCACAACTTGTAATTCACAAAAGAGTTATACACGTTGACTGTAATTCAGTAAAATACATAGACTGTAGATAAAAATGGACACCGCATTCGTTTTGATGTCCGTGCCTACTTCCAGGTTGGTATGGGCCTCAGGCTGGTGGAGCCTAGTCTCAGAGAACCGAGGCCTATGGGAATTCCTATACAACTATTCCAATCTTAGCAGCCTGTTTTAACCTATTTAAAGATCTTTCCTAATCTATTTTTTAATGAATATTGCCGGGATAATTTTTGTTAATTGCGTGAGGGGGGGTCATGATTTCACAAACGCGTCAGATTTGACGTTAATATTTTTATTTCAGCTCCCATAGGATCCCATTCATTCTGACTCTGTCCGGCGCCCCTAGCGGACAGTACCACCGGAAGAAGTCGCGTGTGGGGTGTCTCTCTCTCTCGTATACTATATAGCTCTCTCTATCTCTCCTTGTCCCGGATATACATGTACTGTCAACAATAGCAGCGCGCAGTCGGTAGCACAACCCCTCGCCTACAGCAATGGGATGACGTCATGCACACTGCGTCTACTTTATTCTATGGTAAAATAACAATTCAATTCAAATTGAATTATAGTTTATATTTTTAGTGAATTTCATATATTTTTGAGGCCCGTTCAGACCATTTCCAGCTTCATTCGCGATTAGCTGGAAAGGGGCGAAGAAGAGGGAGTAGACGTGTGGCCAAAGCTGGCGGTGAGGAGAGGCGAACTCTCTGCGTATATGAGCCTTTTAGTGCACTGTCTTAACAGACTGAGCCACTGAATTATATTTTGTAAGTTATTTTTGCATACCGTGGTATTTTGAAAGGACGGTATATGAAGGTATGAAGATCTTAGTATGATGCATGATTGAGACGTTGTTCAATTTTATTGTCTAGCACATATTAATCAACCATTTTGTTTTACATTTGTCGGAATGCGACGGACTAGCATGTGAACTATAATGTCTAACTAGGTTCAACAGTGCGAATATTGTAGCCGAATCGTCAGTTTGATTTTCGCTGTTGCTAACTTATTTACCAATGCGTTGAGCCTAAAGTGTGCATGTGTGTGTCCATTTCAGCTAAACGTTGACGACACCATTGAGATGTTACCCAAGTCTAGAAGAGCGCTCACGATTCAAGAAATTGCTGCGTTGGCACGATCATCATTACATGGTAAGCAGCGTGCAGCATACGATACTCATTACAATGGTCACATTGATGCCTTGATACCTTGATGCCACCTGTGGATTTTTTTATGTTTTTCCAACAGGCCTCTAAGTCACCCCAACCACTAGATATTTTTATTCCCTGTGAAATGTACATGTATTTTACGTTTTCTAAGTCATCATGATTGCCAGATTTTTTTTCTTTCTGCTGTAGGGTTTTCATGTATTCAAACAGTCCTTAAGTTCTAGTTCACCCTGACCACTAAATGCCTTCATTCCCAGTGATTTTTTTTAATGTTCAACAGACTAAGTGAGTAAGTTAATTGCTGTAAATTTGTTGGTTAAGAAGAACCATCAATGTCTTGCATTTTTTTCGCAGCAAATGTTTCCTGTGGCTGGCCCCGTGGAGAAGCGGGGCCAGCCACAGCGGGGTTAAGACCGCTGCTCCATGCCAGCCCCATAGATAGTCTTGTTGCTGTGGCTTAGAACACAGCACACGCAGCGCTGTGAGATCGCTTTACTTCGCGGTCATATACTGCACATCCGCTCGCCCCCCAGTCTTCACTCTAACTTGTCAATAATATGAGAAAGTGGCACTTGCCAATCAGTTGACTAATCCTTTGATCATAATCGGCCGCTAATTGACTATTAAAATAATCAAAAAGTTGCAGGTCTACTATGCTTACATTATAACTATTTTGATGGCCAGGCCCATTCTGAGAGTCCGTAATAGAAGGGAAGTATATCAGCATTACAAATTTCAGAGTACATAGGCCTGGTGCTGGTTTAACTACCGGTACATCACTAGTCAGTCAACAAATGGTCAGGACTTGACCTACCAACCCTCAACAGAATGACACTGGACCGGAAACTCTGGAGAAGGCTGACCCATGTTGGTGCACATTCTGCTACAAGCGGAGAAAGTGAACTATGATGACATCACTAGCATTAGAGCGTGTCTGACACACTATCACAGTGCCTTTTCCTGTGTACCTGCGCAGGTATCTCCCAGGTGGTTAAAGACCATGTGACCAAGCCTACAGCCATGGCCCAGGGGCGCGTGGCCCACCTCATAGAGTGGAAGGGCTGGTCCAAACCTCTGGAGACGCCAGTGGCCCTGGAGAATCATCTCAGCTCCTACTGTGATCTGTCTGAAGGGGAGCAGGAGGCCCGCTTTGCTGCTGGTACGACCACGCCTGGGGCACAACACCTGAGGGATATCATGAGGCTCATAGGTTTAATGTCAACTCATGATCATTGTGAGTGCTCCAGAAGATCCCAATGATCATAATCATGATAGAGAGATAGAGAGCACACATAGACATCAATTAGTGATAGACAGAGCATACAGTGACATACAAAAAACATACAAACACACTAGAGCTGCAACCGATTAAATCAATTAACTAATTAAATCGGCAACTAATTTGATAATCAATTAATCGGCAGCGATTAATCGTTTCCTTGTTGGGGCCCAATCTCCGCTCAAATGTGTTGAATATCTGTTGTTCCCAATGCCAGTCTCCCTTCCCAGTTTCATGACCCCGCCCATTCTCCAACCTCTGTTAGAAGTTGGTATGGAAGAGTAGGCTTACATTTAATATTTACATTAAAAATGGCAATATGTGGAGATGGCGAAACAGCAAAAAGTTTATATTGCAAACTTTTAGTAATAAATAAAGTTTCATAATCATAATAATTAACGCTAATAATTGTTTAAATTTTAAATGAAAATGAACCGATTAATTGATTAATAGTCAGTAAAAATGGCCGATTAATCGATTATCAAAATAATCGTTAGTTGCAGCCCTAAAACACAC